>ML339169.1:0-13841 GCA_005239505.1 Nicotiana paniculata | reverse complement strand
CCGCATCTGCATTGACAGATATATCAGTCACATTTCCTTCTATATCTGCCAAGTGTAGATCTCTTTTTGACAATACTTTCTTGACGAGGTAAGGACCTTGCCAATCCGGAAAGAGTGTTGATTTGGTGGTGCACAAATTGCCAACCTACTCCGATTATCCGCCTGTCCAACTAAAATAGAGAAAATTTAAAACAGACATGAGGGACAAGATCAAAGAAGAAGTAACTAAACAGTTAAGAGCTGGAGTAATCCGAGTGGTCCAATACACCACGTGGTTGGCTAATGTTGTCCCTGTAACGAAGAAAGACGGGAAAGTCCGAGTGTGTGTCGACTATCGGGATTTGAATAAAGCAAGCCCCGAGGATAACTTTCCATTGCCAAACATTCACATCCTGGTTGACAACTATGCCAAACATGATATACAGTCTTTCGTAGATTGTTACGCTTGGTATCACCAGGTTTTGATGGATGAAGAAGATGCAAAGAAAATGGCCTTCACCGCACCTTAGGGTACTTACTGTTACCGGGTCATGCCATTCGGACTAAAGAACGCCAGAGCAACCTATATGAGGGCTATGACCGCTATTTTTCATGACATGATGCACCAGGATATTGAGGTATACGTGGATGATGTGATTATTAGATCTAGGACGCAAGACGACCATCTGCAACATCTGAGAAAATTCTTCGAACATCTGCGTAAGTATGACTTAAAATTGAATCCAGCCAACTATGCTTTCAGAGTTCCGTCTGGGAAATTGTTAGGTTTTATAATCAGTCGACGGGGTATAGAACTGGATCCGACAAAGATAAATTCTATTCAGGATTTTCCCCCTGCGAGAACTAAGAAAGAGGTCATGAGTTTGCTGGGTAGGTTGTATTACATCAGCAGGTTCATTGCTCAGTTAACCTCCACGTTTGATCCTATATTAAAGATGTTGAAGAAAGATGCAACAATTAAATGGACGAATGAGTTCCAAGAAGCTTTCGACAAAATCAAAAGAGTATCTGTCGAATCCGCCAGTGTTGGTCCCACCCGAACCTAGAAGACCTGTGTTCTTGTATTTGACGGTGTTGGAAAACTCTTTTGGGTGCGTTCTCGGTCAACATGATGTGATCGGGAAGAAGGAACAATCTATATACAACATGAGCAAAAAATTAACAAGCTATGAAGCCAAGTACACCTTGTTGGAAAGAAGTTGTTGCGCCTTGACTTGGGTTGCTCAAAAGCTCTGGCATTACTCTTTGGCTTACACCACCTACCTCATCACCAGGATGGATCCTTTGAAGTACATATTCCAAAAGCCAATGCCCACCGGGAGATTAGAAAAGTGGCAAATCCTGCTTACCGAGTTCGACATAGTCTATGTCACCCGCACGGCGATGAAAGCTCAAGCCTTGGCAGATCACCTAGCTGAAAATCCTGTCGATGACGAATATCAACCTTTAAGTACTTACTTCCCGGACGAGGAAGTAAACTCAATCGAGGTAATTCCAGAAAACACCAACACTTGGAAAATTTTCTTTGACAGAGCTATAAATGCAAAAGGTGTTGGGATCAGGGCAATTTTGATTTCGCCCACGGGACAACACTATCCACCCATCGCCGTCTCCGTTTCTTCTGTACAAAAAACACTGCTGAATATGAAGCCTGCATATTGGGCATGAACATGGCAATTGACATGGATGTAGAGGAGTTATTGATCATGGGAGATTCTGACTTGATCATCAGGCAAGATCAGCGGGAGTGGGAAACTCGAGATGTTATGCGTCTTCCATATAGACAACATGTGGAGGATCTTGGTAAGCGATTCAAAGCCGTCGAATTCAGGTATATTCCTCGATGCCACAACGAGTTAGCTGATGCACTAGCTACCTTAGCTGCAATGCTTCCATATCCGGGTAATGTCCATATTGACCCGCTAGAGATCCAAATCCGGGAAAGATATGGTTATTGTAACACGGTCGAAATAGATCCCGATGTCCAACCATGGTATCATGATATCAAAAGGTTCTTGAAAACAAAAGAATACCCGGAGCAGGCCAACGAGGACAAAAGGAGAACCATCAGAAGACTCGCCAACAGTTTCTTCCTAAGCGAGGAAGTGCTGTATAAAAGGACCCCTGATTTGAATCTATTAAGGTGTGTGAATGCCAAAGAAGAGGAAAAGATTATGAACGAGGTACACTCAGGAGTATGCGGTCCCCATATGAACAGATATGTCCTCGCCAAGAAAATCCTGCGGGCGGGATATTACTGGATGACTTTGGACAAAGATTGTTTCAGCTTTGTCCGGAAGTGCCATCAATGCCAAATACACGGTGACTTGATCCATGCGCCGCCTTCAGAGTTACACCCCATGTTAGCACCATGGCCATTCATTGCCTGGGGAATGTATGTCATTGGGTCGATCAAGCCGAGAGCCTCGAATGGGCACAAATTTATCTTAGTTGCTATTGACTATTTCACAAAATGGGTCGAGGCAGTCACGTTCAAAGCCGTCACTAAGAAAGTAGTGGTGGATTTTCTGCATTCCAAGATTATTTGTCGCTTTGGCATTCCGAAGACCATCATCACTGATAATGCTGCAAATCTCAATTGCCATTTGATGAGGGAGGTATGTGAAAAATTTCAAAACACACACCATAACTCCACCCCTTATAGGCCCAAAGCCAATGGCGCCATTGAAAAAGCAAATAAAACCATCAAGAACATCCTAAGAAAAATGATTCAAAGTTCTAGACAATGGCACGAGAAATTTCCTTTTGCATTATTAGGATATCGCACGACCGTGGGCACATCGGTTAGAGCTACACCTTATCTATTGGTTTACGGCACTAAAGCCGTAATACATGCAGAAGTTGAAATTCCCTCCCTTCGGATCATTGTCGAAGCTGAAATTGGAGATGATGAGTAGGTCAAAACCCGGCTGGAACAGTTAACTCTGATTGATGAGAAAAGAATGGCCGCAGTTTGTCACAGGCAATTGTACCAAGAAAGAATGGCCCGCACTTATAATAAGAAAGTGCGACCTAGGAATTTTGAAGTAGGGAAACTCGTTGTGAGACGTATCCTCCCACACCGTGAATAGGGCGAAAGGAAAATTCGCCCCAGATTGGAAAGGTCCATACATCAGAAGAAACTTTCCACCAAAAGGAGCATTGTACTTGGGGGACATCGAAGAAAATGACCCTGAAACGGTTGTCAATGCAGATGCAGTCAAAAGGTATTATTGTTGACCTTTTCCTATTGATACTCATGATCGAAATGATGAAGGCTTTCATTCACGCTATCCCAAACACTACCACTTTTGTAAACCCTTTGAGATGGTTAATCTTCCTTGATTACCCTCTTTGGAACTTGAAGTATTGATAAAAAAAAGATGATGATGAAAAATAAAAGAAAAATCAAAACAAAAAGCAAACACAAAAACAAAACTCCCTAAACTAGGTTCGACTTGATTCTGAAAGGATGCGTAGGCAGCCTGTTTCTGGGGTTCAGTCACACCAAAATAAAATTCCACATTTCCCCAAGAGTTTCAGCTGGGGCGGATGTTACTTTTTCACCTAAAAAGGTCCAAAGTTGTAGCTCAATCAAAATTCTCTCTACCCAAAACCATGTTCAAGTCCTTCCGATCGATCGGCCAAAGATGTCTAAAGTTGGAGGATGCAGATGTTTGATGCTGATACAAGCAAATGAGAAAAATTAAAATGAGAGAGTCTTAACAGTTAAAACCCACACAGGCACCGTAAGGCGACGGTATGAAGAGAAATTAAAATGAGAGAGTCTTGTTTGTGAAAACATTGAAAGAGCACTACAAGGTGACGGTTAGAAGAGAAATGAGAGAGGTTAGTTGGCGAAAACACGCAAAGGGAGCCACTGATCGAACATGATAACGGGTCACTGACATGTACACAATCGAGGGCAAGGTTTCTGAATCTCGAGGTGATAGTTGTGATGAATTTCTGAGAGTCGGACGGTTTACACAGATCAGGCATCCAGTCTAAGAAGCATGTCATGTTCATCAAAGTCCGCATGCACTCCAGATAAGTCCTTCTTTCCTTTCCCCGAAAGGGATACCTCTTGCTTAAATTCATTTTCCATTTTGTCATGCACTCCAGATAAGGCCGATGTTTCAAACTCAAAACCCTTGAAAGAGAAAAACTCAAACTGATGTGCCTATAAAGGCGAATGAAGTTGAAAAGTGGGGTCCCACATGGCTAACCATCTCGGCAAGGTTTTAAAAGCCGAAATACTCCAAATTCCCTAAGGCTAAAGTTGGAGGATAAGTCAGAAATGAAAGGCCAATAAAGGCGAAGTAAAGCTGGAAAGGTTAAGTCCCACACAACTAACCGTCGTAGCGGAATTTGAGGGGCCAAAAAATTCCCCCGATACTCCGGAAATCCAAAAGAAAAATCAAGTGAAAGGCCTACAAAGGTAAAATAAAGTCGAAATGTCGGGTCCCACGTGACCGATCGCCACGGATAAATCTGGAAAGCTTGGGTCCCTGGTTTTAAAAATGAAACCCAATACCCAGCAAATGAGCAAGCAAGTAGTTGAGATCTTCGTCAACTGGGCCAAGATCAAGTAGTTGAAATAATCAAGGGCGCAAAACTAACCACCATTTCAAACTAAAAAATTGTTCTTTGTTTGAAAATGGGGAAACAGGTGCAGCTTAAAAGCAACCGTGCAAAAAGCAGGTGCAACCAAAAGAAATTGTGCAAGGGCTAGAAGGAGCTCTGCAATATTGACTCCAAAAAGGGGAAGTTTCCTCCAAAAATCCTTTCCCGCATGCATAAAAAAAAAGAGAATAAGAAAAGAAAAATAAGAAATGAAGTTGAAAATGATTCAAAACTTAATCAGCATAGGGTCCCCAATCCCTAGCCAAACTTTTTCCAACCAAGGACATTCCATTCCTTGGTTGATGCCAACATAGGGTCCCACTCCCTAGCAGACACCAGCATAACCTGGTGATCTTTTCTTTTCCACACACTGGCATAACCTAGTGATCTCTTTTCCCCAGGCAATAACATAACCTGTTCACCTTTCCAGAAACCAGCATAGCCTGGTGATCTTTTCTTTTCCTGGCAACAACATAACCCGTTGATCACTTCCAGACACTGGCATAACCTAGTGATCTCTTCTTCCTGGCAACATCATAACTTTTTGACCTTTTCCAGACACCATCATAACCTGGTGATCTGTTTCTTGACAACGGCATAACTCGTTGATCCTCCCCAGACACCAGCATAACCTGGTGATCTTTTCTTGACGACGGCATAACCTTTCGATCTCTCCAACATAGGGTCTCCATTCCCTAGTTGATTTTATTTTTAGACATAGGGTCTCGACTGCCTAGTCTTCTTTCCAACATAGGGGCTCCACTCCCTAGTTGATGATTTTCCAACATAGGGTCTCCACTCCCTAGTTGATGATTTTCCTACATAGGGTCTCCACTCCCTAGTTGATTCCAGCATAGGGTATCCACTCCCTAGTTGATGATTTTTCGAATATAGGGTCTCCAATCCCTAGTTGATTTTATTGTAGACATAGGGTCTCCACTCCCCAGTCTCCTTTCAAAAATAGGGTCTCCACTCTCTAGTTGATTTCATTTTTAGACACAGGGTCTCTACTCCCTAGCCTTCTTTCCAACATAGGGTCTCTACTCCCTAGCCTTCTTTCCAACATAGGGTCTCCAATCCCTAGTTGATTTTCCAACATAGGGTCTCTACTCCTTAGTTGATGCCAGCATAGGGTCTCCACTCCCTAGTTAATGATTTTATTTTCCAACATAGGGTCTCCATTCCCTAGTTGATGCCAACATAGGGTCTCCAATCCCTAGTTGATTTTTATTTCTATACATAGGGTATCCACTCCCTAGTTTTCTTTCTAACGTAGGGTCTCAAAACCCTAGTGGATTTTACTTTTGGGCATAGGGTATCCACTCCATAGTATATAATAACTCTGGGTACACCGTTCTCGGTCTTTCACTACTTTCAAATAATAAAGTAGCATAGATTTTATTACAGTAACTCACAAAACTTTCCTATTGAAAACTGTGGCAGAAAATTTCATTCGTTTGCTTTGATTTTGCACAGGTTACAATAGATTCGAGATGACCAAAAGAAGACGTCTCAATTCAAAATAAAAGAAAAGAAGAAAGGAAAAGAGTTGGACCCCAAAGTACAGAAGCGGAAAAGATGTGGACCGCTCAAGACAAGATTGAAGTCACAAGTTGTGCATGTCCCTTCTTGACCCAAAAATGCTGAAAAGATTGAGGCAGCACCTATAACTAACAAGCATCAAGTTCCGGATCAAGTCTGTATAAAAGCAGCCAAGACTCAAGATCAGGCTTCAGAAGACTAATAGATAGGACTCTTGTAACTCACAGTTGATAGGAGTAGTTTATTCTTTTTCATTTTTTGCTACTTTGGTGTAATAAGGAGCGCACCAATAGTAAAAGCAGCAACCACAGTAAAACCACAGTTCCAGCTACCAAAACCTCCAGAACTACACTGACCTGATTCTTTTATATCCAAGGATATGTAGGCAACCTTTGAAGTAGGGTTCGGTCAAACTTTTCAAAAATGCTTCACAATGAAGTATGCGAATGGGTAAAGTCGTTCATGACTGCTCACTTTATCTTTTCCCGAAACTTCTTCATGTTTTCGAGCAAAGAGGGGCAGCTGTGAGCACGTGATTTTTCACCACCATATACTCCTACAAAATTCAATACAATAAATATACTTTATAAATTTTTGTTGAATTTTAGTGGTTAATTGTGAATTGGTTGCATTTGCATATTTATAATTCATCTTTTAAAATTATTAAAATTACATCACTATTATCAAGGAATTATGAATTTATTATTTGTAATTAATTGAATTAAATAATTGACGGATAATGATTTTTTGATGTGATCTAGTTTTGACAACAAATTACTAAATTATCATTTTTTATCCAATAGATCATGGATTTAATTAGGAGTATAAAATTAATTGTTTTTATTCTTAATTAATCTGTGACTAGATGAAACAAGGTCAAATTAATTATTACATTTGTTTTAGATTTAATTAGATTTAGTTTTAATTAAATTAATGGGGTTTAACTAATCATGGGACACTAATTAGCACCTGGGCAAAAATTACCAGGCCCAAAGTTTTTCTCAACACACCCCATCGACCCAAGCCAAGGCTTTACCCGGTCCAACCCCCCATCTCCTAAAACGACCCCGTTTAAGCCACACCTCATCTTCAACCGTTGGATCCTCTTGATCCAACAGCTCACAACCCCTAACTATATAACTGTCCTAAACTACTCTCCTAACCCCCATGTCGCCCTAATCTTAATACCCCTCAGAGACGAACCCCTCCCCCCTCCCGTCTCTCTCTTCTCTCCTTGACACCCCGCCTGACTCCGTCGTCCCCCGCTGTCCCCCGCCCTAGCTGTACTGGTCGGAGATCGCCACCGGCGGCGGAGCACCACCAATCGACCCCAAAATTTTACCAGAGGATCTCCGTTTCCTCCTTAACCCCGTCCCACCATTGATTTCCCCAAACAATCATACAATTTTGAGTAATTTCGGATCTAAAAACTGTCGAAAACCCTAAATCTCCTAAGGGAAATCTACTTCGACTCTGTGACTCAAACTCACCTGAGTCGATGGCTCTTTACAAGAGCCGTCGATTCATGCGAGTGGGAGTCACTTTTGAGGGTCGTCGGAGTTCATCCAAATCCCTCTTACTAGTATCCCCCCCCCCTTCCCTTCATGTTTCTTTTTCGTTATTTTTATTATGATAAAATCGTATGCATCACTATTTCAGTACATGCGTTTATGACTGTTTCCATCCCTGTTTCTTGTCAATATGGTTCTCACCCAGTATGGTGCTTTTCTCCTCCTAACTAATTAGACCTTTAACTGCATATGATTGATTATGTAATGGCCATTTTATATTTTTGTTATTAAAAGCTGATTAGGAAAATTGGTTGGTTTAGATATCCTCCTCCTCGTTAGTTACTATTCTTTGGCTTAGTGTTTGACGCTCAAGATTCAAATCTCAATTAGGTCTTTCCATACTTCTTGAAATTGATTGATAGTTGTAGCCCCAATATTGCTGTTTCATGGACTCGATTTAATTAGATCCAATTATTTTCTTAGGGTGATTTTACTTTATTCATATTCTTGTCTTTCTCTTTACTTAATTGCTACCCCTAGCCTCAATAATGTACATTATTGCCTAAGCCAACTAACCTAAGCTTCACCTAAAATTGACTTGGTCAAATATTGATTTTAATCAAATCTTAGTTAGTCACCTAAGGTTAGTTAATCAGGTAATTATGAATAAATTGATTAGGAGTTGTTTACACTAAATACTTAAGATAAGTTAATTAACGTCTAATAATAAACCTGATGTAACTACTAAAAGGGTAATTCTGGAGACCTTAAGGGGTAGTTTAGTATTTTGGTTGAGGGAATCTTAGGTGTAACAACCCAAGAACCTTCTAGAATTAGGAAATCAGATTTTTAAGGGGTAGAAAAGTAATTTTAAGGGCTAGGAATCTTCTAGAACACGGCAGATGTCCCAAAAGATAAGGGTGACATATGCACTTGTACTTCCAGCTTATGGGATAAGGAATATGCCAAGCATATCCTATCCCAAATCCCCCTAGAACTACACACACCTTTTACCACTTAAGGGATCCCTTTTTTTAGAACTTTTTGGCTGCCTAAAAATCTGAATACATATAGAAAATACACTAGCTGCTGACAACAAAAATTTTCCAACAAACATCAATAGAGTAACAGAAAGAAAAATCTAGTTTATTTCCTTGAACAAAAATCCATCAGTAGGTTGTTTTGGGTTCTGAGTTTTGGTTCTTCTTTGGGTATTCTGATTTTGAGAATCTTGCGCATCCATATTCAAATTCCTGGGCTGATTTTCCTATTGGTACTGTTTGGTCTTAGCTGGTTGTTGATCTGTTATTCGTTTGTTGTTTATCTCCATCTCTGCCTGGCCTTTATTTGGTCAGGATTTATTTTGTTTTTCTCTTTGAAAAGGTATGTAACCCCTTATTCAATGAATGAACTCATTTCAGATCTGAAATTTTGTGCTATGCTGATATGTAAACTTGTTGGTTTGTTTGAGTTTCCTTGGCTGAACTTGTATGCAAATCTAAGGTCGAAATTGTGTGTTTTGAAACTTTGTTGAGTTATTTTCTAAACATATATTGCAACACTAATTGGTAGAATAACGTTCGGTTAGCATGATTGGAGTTAAATCTGACCTTCTTTATGGTCAGGTTCATTCCATAAAAATACATAAATCTGTTCTTTATTTGTGTTTTCTTTTAGTTGCTGAAGGGATCACAAGCAGAGGAACTTGTGTATCTTTAGTTATTGCTAGGATCTAGGGTTGTTCAATACGAATTAATGTTCTCCTAAGGGATAGTTGAATCCAATGGCTTTAATACATCGTTTATAAACATGCTTAATCTTTAGTTATCTTTATTTTTCTCAATCAGTGAGTTCACATATGATTTTTGAATTCATGTTAATGTTGGCATAATAGGGACTGAATCTGGCACATTCATGATCAGATTCACTCCCTGATAATGCATAAAAACCCGTTTGATTATTTGGAAATAGCCAAGAAATGCAGGTTTGAGTCAGAAAGTTCTGAATCAAAGAGTATTGGTGAGCTTGCACAGGAGCAACAACTTTATTTTTCTTTTTTTTATTTCGTTGTTAGGAAATTGTATTTTCGGAATAGAAACTGTATTTTTATATTCTCATATTTGTAAAAATAGGCTGGACTCTATATAATTTCATTCAGTAAGTTTTTCCTTTTCTTTTTAAATGAGCTCTCTCTTGTTACGAAATGGACCTCAACATTTTGGGCTAGGTCTTTAAAGGTCACTGCAACTGGGCCAGTCTCAATGGAATGGCTCTCTTCAAAGCTTAAACTAGCTTGAGCCCGTATTGTTAGGCCGGAAAAGCACGAAAGACCCAAAGTTCGAAGGGCTGTATATTGTCACATATATTAGGTTTCTGATTATTAGGATTCACATAAGACTTAAAAATATGCCATCTAAATCTTGTATGATTCTGGTATTTAAGTAAGAAAATTTCCTGACACTTCAGGTTTCATTACTAATACCTATTTCTTTCAAATTCTAGAAATGTGTCTTAAAAATGCTTGTTTTAGAGTTGGCGACTTTTAGACAGTATCTTTAAATAATAACCGAAAATAGCTCGTCATCAAACCTGTTTCTGATCGTTTATCAACATCTAAATTTCTGTTTACATTCTTTGATTTAGGGATGTTTAATTAGATTGTATAAATCCTTCTTGCAAAATTATCCATAATTAGGATTGGCCAAAAGGATTAAATAACGATTGGACTAAAATATGGCCATAGCCCAAGCATCTTTGTCTTTTAGGCTAAGTTAATTTAAGATTAAACAATCTCTTACATATCCTTTAAGTTGAAAAATACATATTTAGATTGAAATTTAGTAAATAGTCAAGTATTACTTCAAATAACCATAACCTACACTCGGGCGTGGAACCTCATGCCCCCGACTCTCACTTCGAACATTAATAAAATCCCACGTAGCAATCACGGGTCCATTTCATGTGACGTGATTGCGATGTGTTCAAAAATAACAAGTGCACACCATCGTGACTTGTTCTAAAGATAAATCCATAAGTATCCGAATTGGTTTATATATATCCCATAAGTTAAGAATACCTCTCTTAGGTGAAAATTAGAAAACCTAGAGAATAATTGAATATCGGCTCAAAATAGGCATTTTAAAACTGTCACGACCATATTCTTGACTATATAATCTACACTCGGGTGTGGCAACTCATGTCCCCGACTCTAACTCAAAACAATGATAAAAATCAGATGTTGTAATTGCGGGTGCATTTCATGTGGCACAGTTATAACGTGTCCAAAACAAACAAGCGCACGCCATCGTGACTTGTTCTGAGATAAATTCAAAAATGTCAAAAGCGACTTAAAATTAGAAAGACTAAATACACAGTAGGATAAAAATATGTAAATAATCAAATAATTAGGCCAACTATCAATAGTTAAGCGACCGTGCTAGAACCACGGAACTCGGGAGTGCTTAACACCTTCTCCCGGGTTAACAGAATTCCTTACCCGGATATCTGTTTCGCAGACAGTTTTAAACAGAGTCAAAATTCTCCTCAGTTTGGGATTTCAATAAATAAATGGTGTCCCGGAACACCGTAAACAATTCGGGTGGCGACTCTAAAACTAATAAAATAAATTCCAAATCCGAATAATGTCACTTAAAGTGGAAAAACTCCCTTAATCTACCCTTTATTACACGGGGATTAAAAAGGAGGTATGACAATTTGGATCGGGTGCCACGCCGCCACGGTTATGTTATTTGGATCGGGTGGCACGTCGCCACAGGCATGCTATTTTGATCGGGTTGCACGCCGCAACAGTGTTATCTTGAGTACGGTTCCCTATATCTATTTTTTTGTGTTTTGCTTTCTATTTTTTGAGGAAAGTTCATAAAGAGTTCCATGAGTTTAGTAGTATTTTCCTGAGTCATTTCTTTATGTATAATGTTCGAGTTATGGCTTGTTAGCGTGTTGTGGTATCATGTGAGACTGTTGGTCATGTTTGGGGTGATTTGTTGTATGAGCAGTTCATACTAGGTGAGACGATATTATTGGACAAGGGATCAGCGCGATAAGATTTCGTGAAGTATATTAAAGGACAAATACAATTATTCGGTTCATAATGAGGTGATGATTCTAGGAAAGAGGAGATATTCAATGATTTGTTAACTCTACAATTGGTTATGAATTTCTACACATCTCCTCTGTTATGGTGGTATCGTAAGCGTTATAGCATGACCAATATGTATGTCATGAGGTGCATCAGGAGCGTCAGATTCGTGAAATTTTGGCTATTAAGGTTCAGGGAAATTCATTATGGTTAGATGATGAATTATGCGGTGCATGGTGCTCATTCAGCAAAGGTATGCAGTCATGTTCTGGTACATTATGTGGTAGTTGATACAGTGTTCATATATTGGAAACAGGCTGGGCAAAGGATTTCGGATGATGAATGCCTGGTTCTAAGGCCCACTGCCTAAATGAAAGAGGATATCTTTGGATTTGACCGAGCTAATGTACTCAATTGAGTGGTGGTAGCACGAGTAGGTGCACAAGGTGTTTAACAGTGGTTTCAGACAACTCCGGAGCAGTTCCTAGCACATTCGAGGACGAACGTATGTTTAAGTGGGAGAGAATGTAACGACCCGACCGGTTGTTTTGAGCCCTAGAAATTATTAAGTGGTTCGAGGCCATGAGCAACTTCATTTTAGGTGATATGACTTGTAGGTGTGGTCGGAATTGAATTTCCGGAAGTTTAGAGTCAATTTGGAAAGAAAATTCTCATTTTAGAAGCCTTAAGTTGGAAGAATCGTCTAAGATTGGATTTTTGAGTAAACGACCTCATAATCAAGATTTGAAGGTTCCAGCAGGTTCGTATGATGATTTCGGACTTGGGCGTATGTTCAGAGCGGGTTTTGGATGACCCGAGAGCGTTTCAGCGCATATTGTAGAAGTCAGCATTTTAGAAGAAATTTCATAAGCCTGGTTTGAAGTGCATTTCAGTTGTATTGGTGTTCGTCAGGGATTCCGAGTCTAGGAATAGCTCCATATGGTGATTCTGGAGTTGGGAGCGCGATGGAAAGCGAATTCGGAGGTCCGTAGCTTATTTTGAAGTCATTCGGCTAAAGATAGAAATTTGAAGGTTTTTGAGAAATCCGACCGGAAGTGGAAATTTTGATATCAGGTCGGAATGCAATTCCGAAAGTCGGAGGTGCGGGCGTAGTCACTGCTGTCAAACCNTTTTGAAAAGGGATTATTTATTATTTAGAGTCGCCACTTGGAATTGAGTTTTGGTGTTCCAAGCCACCTTTTATCTTGAATCCCTTAACAAAGGATGGTTTGACTCTTAATTTATGGTCTACGAAAACAGAAGACTGAGTAAGGAATTCTGTTGACCGAGGGGAAGGTGTAAGGCACCCCTCGAGTCCCATGGTTCTAGCACGGTCGCTTTATTGGCTCATGTAAGGCTTAAATCAATGTTTAGCTATTCTTGTATTTTATTGATCATGGATTATTTATTACCGCTTAATTAATTATTATATTTTTTTTAATTGTGTTTACCAAGATGCGGAACACACACAAGGTACTTCTTTGAAATTAAATATTAAACCAATGTACGGAATATACACATGGTTATAGCATAATTACTTTTAAATCTAAAGGCATCGAGACGCGGAATGCACACATGATCCTTTTATTATTTAAGCATATCAACCCAAGGTTAGGGTATGAACACATGGGATAATATTTCAAGTACGCCTAAAATTTTCTAACGTATTTAAAGTATTCCATTTATTTTGTCTCTTTAATATTCGATATATATATTTGTATATTATATTAATATTTTTACTTATTTGCAACGAGTCCTCAATTAGTTCGTTATTCATCTTGCTACAAAAATTTCNATGAAATTATGACTAAAATAAAAGAAGGTTTAATAAAAACTACTTAAATGAAATTCTTGGACAAACAGTACAAAGGAAAATAATCATTCTTGTATAACACTCAAATTAGTAAATATGCACGTGAAACCTAAAAAAAATAAAATTGGAATCATAGTATTCAACTGACTTTTGAATCATCCCGAACATTCTTATTTAATTAAACTAAAAATTAATAGTCTTAAATGTAGTTGAGAAAGAAAATAGAATGATATAAATATTTAAACATGGACAA
>ML339168.1:0-21250 GCA_005239505.1 Nicotiana paniculata | reverse complement strand
TATATATATATATATATATATATATATTGATGCAAATGCATGACATACCCAACCAAATGCTAGAAATGACAGTCTCTCCCGGTAGCTAACCGGTATCATATTGCCAACCTGTGACCATCTCTACAATATATATAATCTTTCGGGCAAATAGGCCCCTTACCTCCGATTATAGCTCGAAGTCCATGAATAATATGCCATGTAATGATATGAAATTTGAATGCACATAATAGGCCATAGCAAGAACTTAGCCAATCTTAGCTCATTGGTACTCTTATTCTCATAATCTCATAATCACCTTCGTATCGCATACAAATGTCTCGTGGAACCTCATATGTTTTTCGAATAAGCTTGAAAACTTAACTCTACTTTTAGAAAGATAACTTAACTCTGAAGATGTTCATAAAAAGCTTAAGGTGCTTCACTTAGTCCTTATACTTGATTTCTTGATAATTAGTAAAAGAAAGTATTTAAAAAATCAAGTGTTTTAATAGTTTAAACATAAAAATTATATTTGAGATTTTTGGAAATCGACGTATCACTTTAGAGATTTTTAAAATACACTTTAACAAGGAAGAAGGACTGATCGCAAATACTAAATTCCTTTATGTTTAAGTCACACAACCCAAAGACAAATAAGAATTCATATATATGGACATATAGTTAATAAAGCCGACAAAATGACATATATAGATGTTGAATACCCTATTTAACCGAACGAGTGGAATATCAACCTAATAGCATCATGAAAATACTTCAGCTACGATCCCAGTACCTTTCACAGAAGGTCTTTCTAGCAATAGAATAGTAAAATATCACATTTGGCGTCTTAGGAATTTCCCAGAATTCGTGCTAAAAGGAAGGACAGAGCTTAGCCTTAACATACCTCTCCAACGAACGTCCGAATGCCTGTAGTTCCTTCACGAACTTGTTCCTTAAGTCCAAAGCGTCACAAACACTATATATATGCAGCTTATACGCACCTATAAATAATTCATAATTGAGTTTAAATCGACAGATTTTCCATATGACCCTAACTTGACGAAACGTCTGTAGAACTTTGTATAAAAGATCATAAAAGAGTCCGAAGATGATTAACTTGGCAAACCAAGTATAAATCTTGAAGAACCAGCAAGAACAACAAATTCCTATCTTCTAAAAATAGCTCCAAACACAGCTAATAGAAGGGGAGAACGATTGCAAAGCGTAGAGATTGCGTTTCTAGGCACGGGGGAAAATTTTAACGATAGAAATCGTTAAAAACACACCTTAATCACTTAAGAACACCATGGAACCCTCTCTTCAGCTTTCTCACTGTTTTGGGGTCTTAAAATTCGGATTTTCCGACTTATACTACTTGTTTGACCCGACCCGGTTCGCGACCCGGTTTCAGCCCGGACAGTCCGTGGTAAAACAGTCATAACTTCTTACTCCGATGTCAGTTTTATGTGAGGTATTTTTGGTTGAGAACTAGACTCGTAGACCTTCGATTAGGTAGGTTGTGGGGTCCTATAACTCTTTATATATTGGGAGAAATGATCTGATACATTTGACCCAAAGTTTAGAAAATTTATTAGAGAAATTTACGATAACTTTTGCCGACCTTTATTTCGCAACTTGCTTGACTCCAAAAATTAACATGTGACCAGTGTGATATTATAATACCTCATAACACATTATTCTTAGCATATTAGACACTCTTATTCTTATCCCACATGTGCAAGTTAACTTAAACTTTCCGAGCGCGCGGGGTGCTACCCGAGCCATTTCTTTAATCACGAACCTTTATTTAAGGGATTACTTTGACCTAAAGCTTTAGTTTAGTTCCTTGGTATTACCACACATTTTCAGTCTTATTTTCCCAATGTGCTATACCCAATCAGATATACCTAATATAACAACGCCATGTTACGTATATTACGTAAGAAGAGAAAAAAAACACATGGGGTCTCACAGTCTCCCCCTTAAGAACATTCGTCCGTGAATGGGTCACGTCAATTCCTTGGTTTCATTTATTTTCCGCTAATACGTTATTTACTAGGCTATATTTGTTACATTTGCAAAGCATAAATCAAATTCTGAAGATTCCAACTACTTGGCTTCGTATAACTATCTCGCAATAAGAAATTTAAATTGCACTTTCAAGTCATTTAAAATCCAATTAAGTTGCTGTAAAGAAATAATTGCCAATTATTTAAATGCAACTCACCTTAAGTCGTAAATAGGTGGGGGTACTTCTTCCTCATTTCCTCCTCAGATTCCCAAGTCATTTCCTCGATGTTGTTATTTCGCCATAACACTTTCACGGAAGCCACTTCTTTAGTTCGAAGCTTTCTTACCTGCCGATCTAAAATAGCTACTGGTATTTCTGCATAAGATAAGTCTTCAGCAATGTGAATATCCTCAATGGGCGTAATACGTGAAGGATCTCCAATGCACTTCCGCAACATAGATACATGAAACACAGGATGGACTGCTTCCAATTCTGAAGGCAAATCAAGATCGTACGCCACCCTACCAATCCTCCGAATAATCTTATACGGTCCAACATACCTAGGGTTGAGCTTCCCCTTCTTTTCAAATCGCATGACGCCTTTCATAGGAGATACTTTCAGGAAAACCCAATCTTCTACATCAAACTCTAAGTCTCGTCGTCGAACATCTGCATAAGACTTTTGCCGACTTTGTGCTGTACGAAGCCGATCTCTAATAAGTTTTACCTTTTCCATTGCTTGCTGGACTAAAGTAGGACCTAGCAACTCTGCTTCCCCGACCTCGAACCAACCGATCGACGACCTACACTTCCGCCCGTATAGTGCTTCGTAAGGAGCCATCTGAATACTAGCTTGGAAGCTGTTATTATAAGCGAACTCAGTAAGAGGTAGATGACCATCCCAACTTCCTTTAAAATCTAGCACGCAGACACGTAACATATCCTCAACTATCTGAATAGTATGCTTTGCCTGTCCATCCGTGTGCGGATGAAAAGCGGTGCTAAGGTTTACCTGCTTGCCTAGACCCTTCTGAAAAGATTTCCACAAATGTGCTGTAAATTGAGCCCCTCGATCAGAGATAATAGATAATGGCACTCTGTGAAGGCGAATAATCTCTTGAATGTAAAGCTTGGCATAATGCTCGGCTGAATATGTCGTCCTGACTGGAAGGAAATGAGCAGATTTTGTAAGCCTATCAATAATTGCCCAAATAGAATCATACCTCTATGGAGTGCGAGGCAAACCAGTGCTGAAATCCATATTTATCACGTCCCATTTCCATAATGGAAGCTCAATATAGTAAGTTAGGCCTCCAGGCCTCTGATGTTTGGCTTTCATTTGCTGGCAGTTGAGACATTGGGCTACCATCTCCGCAATATCTTTTTTCATTCCATTCCACCAATAGATCTGTCGAAGGTCCCGATACATATTTGTCGCTCCGGAGCGAACTGCATATCTAGAATAATGGGCCTCCGAAAGAATCTTGGCATGGAGCTCTTCGACTGTCGGTACACATAAGCGGCCCTGGTATCTAAGAACTCCATCTCCAGTTAGCTCAAATAAAGGTTGTCGCTGCTGTGGAATACTATCCATCAGTTTTATAAGCTCAGGATCCTCGTGTTGTCGCTCTTTCACTTCAGTAACAAAAGAAGATTTTACCGTATTTTGAATGAGAATGCGTCCACCCTCTACGTCTACCAAATGCACCTGCAAACTAGCTAGCTGGCATAGATATTTGGTCCTCTTGACATTATCAGCTTCAACATGGCTTAGACTTCCCATGGACTTCCGGCTATGGGCATCAACAACAATATTAGCTTTGCCGGTATGACATAAAATATCAACATCATAGTCCTTTAGTAATTCTAGCCATCTTCTTCGTCGTTGGTTCAGCTCCCTCTGTTTAAATAAATACTGAAGGCTCTGGTGGTCGGTGAAAACATCAATATGAACCCCATATAGATAATGCCGCCAAATCTTTAGGGCAAAGACAACTGCGGCTAACTCAAGATCGTGCGTAGGGTAGTTCTGTTCATGTTTCCGCAACTGTCTGGAGGCGTACGCGATAGCCTTACCATGCTGCATAAGAACACAACCTAAGCCGATTCTCGAGGCATCACAATATACAAAATAACCCTCGGTGCCATCCGGAAGAGTCAAGACAGGTGCCGTAGTAAGCCTTTTCTTTAGCTCCTGAAAACTTTGTTCACATACCTCAGTCCACTGAAACTTAGCTCCCTTATGTGTCAGTTTCGTCAATGGTGCAGAGATAGAGGAAAATCCCTCTACAAACCTTCGGTAATACACTGCCAAGCCTAAAAGGCTATGAACCTCTGTTGAATTCAAGGGCCTCGGCAAAGTCATCACAACTTCAATCTTTTGTCCATCAACCTTGATACCATCGCCGGTAATAACATGACCAAGAAAATATACAGAAGTTAGCCAAAATTCACATTTAGAGAATTTAGCATATAACCTGTAGTCCTAGAGAGTCAGCAATACAGCACGCAAGTGGTCCGCATGCTCGGCTTCCGATCGTGAATATATCAGGATGTCGTCAATAAACACAATCACAAATTCATCCAGGAATGGTTTGAATACCCGGTTCATAAGATCCATAAAGGCTGCTGGGGAATTTGTAAGCCCTAAAGACATGACAAGGAATTCAAAATGGCCATACCTCGTCCTAAATTCTGTTTTTGGGATATCAATATCTCTGACTCGTAGCTGATGATAACCGGATCGCAAGTCGATCTTCGAAAAACATTTGGCACCTTGTAATTGGTCGAACAGGTCATCAATCTGTGGAAGAGGATACTTATTCTTGATAGTGACTTTATTTAGTTTCCCGTAGTCAATACACATCCTCAAGGAGCCATCTTTCTTTCGAACAAAGAGCACCGGAGCACCCCATGGGGATGTACTTGGCCTAATAAAGCCTTTATCGAGCAAGTCCTTTAGTTGTTCCTTCATTTCCCTTAGCTCTGCAGGAGCCATTTTGTAGGGAGGAATGGATATAGGCTGCGTATCAGGAAGAAAACCTATAGCAAAATCAATTTCCCTTTCGGGGGGAATTCCTGGAAGCTCGTCAGGGAATACCGTCGGGAATTCATTCACAATAGGAACCGACTGAAGAGTCGTTGGCTCCTTATCTATATCCCTGACATGAACCAGGTGGTATATACAACCTTTAGAAATAAACTTCAGAGACCTAAGGTATGAAATAAACTTACCCTTGGGCGTGGCTGCATTACCTTTCCATTCAAGGACAGGCTCACCAGGAAAATGAAATCGAACCAACTTTGCACGACAATCAATATTAGCATAACAAACTGCCAACCAATCCATACCCATATGACATCGAAGTCTAGCATAACCAATTCAACAAAATCAACAGAGGTTGGACGATCATTAATTAACACTGTACAACCTCGATAGACATGACTAGCTACAATAGAGTCGCTAACTGGCGTAGACACCTCAACTAACTGTGGAAACAAATCAGATCTCATGTCAAGCTTACCAACAATAAATGGAGTAATATATGAAAATGTAGAGTCGGGATCTATCAATGCATAAATGGCATGAGAATGTATTGTCAATGCACCTGTGACAATGTCTGGGGATGCCTCTAAATCCTGTCGGCCTGTGAGTGCATAAAAGCGGTTCTGGCCACCACTAGAACCTGAGGTGTCTCCTACACCTCTACCCCTACCACGACCCTGAGTAGGCTGTGGACCTGGTCAGGGAGCACAGACTGAGGGCGAAGAGGCTGCTGTGGATCCTTAGGGCTGAGCTGGTGTATCTCTGCCTAACCCCAGGCACCGGCTAATAAAATGTCTTGTCTGCCCACAATGATAACATCCACTCGAACCCTGTCTGCACCACCCGGTGTGCAGCTTACCGCACTGAGTACATGGAGGAGTAGGCTGTCTCATCTGTGCAAAACGCTCGTGTCGACGACCCTTAGGTTGGCCTGAGCTCTGCCCCGGTCCTAACTGAATATAACGATCAAACCGCTGGTCCTGTATCTTTGGTGGGAAAGTACCTGCTGACCGAGGTGGATATCGATGGAGTGGGGGAAAAAAATCACCCCGTGGCTCCTTATAAGACCCCATAGTACGAGCCCTCTTACTCTGCTCCCTATCCCTGCGAGTATCACGAATCCGAGGGAAAAGGTCCTCTGTAGTCTGAGCGAAAGCCTGTATGCGGGAAATATCTACATAATCCAATAGGGATGCTACTCTACAGTCTCTAATCAGATGATCCCCCAAACCATCCACATAATGATTAACTCTTGCCCTAATGGTACGTACGATATCTGGTGCATNATTCCCCTGCTTCAGACTAAGAAACTGGTCAAGACGGGCCTCCCGAACCTCCCGTGGCAAATAATGGGCTAAAAATGCCTCAGAGAAGTCCTCCCATTCTGCTGGCGGAGCATCAGGTCCTCTAGATCTCTCCCATGCCTCATACCATAGGACATCTACATCACGTAGTCGAAAACAAGCCAACTCCACAGCCTCGGTGACGGAGGAATGCATCACCCTCAATACTCTATACATATGATCTATGAAGTCCTGGGGATCCTCAGTGGAACTGGATCCTGTAAATAATGGAGGGGCCAAGTGAAGAAACTCTCGTACCGTCGAACTTCCTGTCTGATCTCTCCGGGCATCTGCTCCCGAATCTAGCTATCGCTCATGAATAGAAACCATCCTAGTCAGCAACTGAACTGCCTCCCTCATCCCTTGATCCCCAGTCTCTGATGGGGGAACAACAGGTGCTGGAGGTCCTGTGTCTCTAGCTACCTCAGGTACCAATGGAACTGGTGAAGCTGGGGGTATTGCATCTCCCTGGGCTCCAACAAGTGCTAGGGAAGCTGAAACTAGGGGTACTGGAGACTCTCTGTGTACCTCTAAGGGAAATCTATCCCTCTGACCCGGTGGGGAACGACTGGTACTTTCCCCCGGATCCATACCTATCTCTCGCTGTGCCATCTCCTGAGCGTATGTAGCCTGTTAGATAAGAAACACAAAGCATGATTTAGATTTCATATGTTCTTATAACTTTTNATTGAAAGAAACGTAACCATTCCTAAATGCCTCATAGCCTCCTGATTATAAGTGTGGTGCACAACACACCCATAAGCAAGACTCTACTAGACACGACTTGTGGACTCCCTGGGATACGACCTGCTCTGATACCAAGTTTGTCACTCCCCAAACTAGGGGAGGCACGATTGGAACTCGATACTGTATTCGATCGAGTTAGCCACTAAACATACTAGCTAACTAAGCTGGGGGCCCAACAGACCGGGCAGCACAACATCTGAAATACTAAGCCTGGACCGTTAAGGTCATGACCTGAATAACAATAAGCCATATAAACAAAGGTAGACAAGCCAAAATAATAAAGTACTAGCTGGCCGACGAGGCCGCGACTGAAGACATACATGCCTACAGACATATATATACATGCCAAGCCTATGGGCTGGATACTGAAAGCTGCAAAAAGAAACCCAGAATACTGTATCCACAATAGCCTCTAAGAGTGTCATAAGCATTGTTGGGACAAGGCCCCGACTATATCCAAACTGTACAACAAAAGTAACCATCCTACGAAAGCTCCAGGAAGAGGTGGAGCTTACCAACTCACATCTGAACCCTAGAATCCTAGCGGAGGGGTCGATCAGTGTCCCTACCTGGACTTGCACGCAGGAAACAACAATGCAGTGTCCCCAGGCAACGGGACATCACTACGAATAAAAATGTACTGGTATGTAAGGCAGAAAGTAGAACCATACATAGCTAAGGTAAAAAGGGTAATAGAGATACCACCTGACACTGAAACTCTGATAGCCTCCATGACCGACATCCGACCTCATAGTAATCAAATATGCATGGTATGCTCGTGTAATCGTATGTCCTGAATACATATATATATATTGATGAAAATGCATGACATACCCAACCAAATGCTGGCAATGGCGGTCTCTCCCGGTAGCTAACCGGTATCATATTTCCAACCACTGGCCATCTGTACAATATATATAGTCTTTCAGGCAAATAGGCCCCTTACCTCCGATTATAGCTAGAAGTCCATGCATAATATGCCATGTAATGATATGAACTTTGAATGCACATAATATGACATAACAAGAACTTAGCCAATCTTGGTCNAAGAAAGTATTTCAAAAATCAAGTGTTTTAGTAGTTTAAACATAAAAATTATATTTGAGATTTTTGGAAATCGACGTATCACTTTAGAGATTTTTAAAATACACTTTAACAAGGAAGAAGGACTGATCACAATTACTAAACGCCTTTATTTTTAAGTCACACAACCCAAAGACAAATAAGAATTCATACATATGGGCTTATAGTTAAGAAAGCCGACAAAATGACATATGTAGATGTCGAATACCCTATTTAACCGAACGAGTGGAATATCAACCTAATAGAATCTTGAAAATACTTCAGATACGATCCCAATGCCTTTCACAGAAGGTCTTTCTAGCAATAGAATAGTAAAAGATCACATTTGGCGTCTTAGGAATTTCCCATAATTCGTGCTAAAAGGAAGGACGAAGCTTAGCCTTAACATACCTCTCCAACGAACATCCGAATGCCGGTAGTTCCTTCACGAATGTTGTTTCTTACGTCCTAAGCTTCAAAAATACTATATATATGCAGCTTATACGCACCTATAAATAATTCAAAATTGAGTTTAAATCGGCAGATTTTCCATATGACCCTAACTTGACGAAACATCCGTAGAACTTTTTAAAAACGATCATAAAAGAGTCCGAAGATGATTACCTTGGCAAACCAAGTATAAAGCTTGAAGAACCAGCAAGAACAACAAATTCCTATCTTCCACAAATAGCTCCAAACACAGCTAATAGAAGGGGAAAACGATTGCAAAGCGTAGAGATTGCGTTTCTAGGCACGGGGGCAAACTTTAACGATAGAAAACGTTAAAAAAAGCGCACCTTAATCACTCAAGAACACCATGGAACCCTCTCTTCAGATTTCTCACTGTTTTGGTACGAAGATGAAATGTTTTGGGGTCTTAAAAGTCGGATTTTCCGGTTTATACTACTTGTTTGACCCGACCCGGTTCGCGACCCGGTTTCAGCCCGGACAGTTCGTGGTAAAACAGTCATAACTTCTTACTCCGATGTCGGTTTGATGTGAGATTTTTTTGGTTGAGAACTAGACTCGTAGAACTTAGATTAGGTAGGTTGTGGGTCCCGTAAATCTTTATATATTGGGAGAAATTATCTGATACATTTGACCCAAAGTTTAGAAAATTTATTAGAGAAATTTACGATAACTTTTGCCGACCTTTATTCCGCAACTTGCTTGACTCCAAAAATTAACATGTGACCAGTGTGATATTATAATACCTCATAACACATTATTATTAGCATATTAGACACTCTTAGTCTTATCCCACAGGTGCAAGTTAACTTAAACCTTTCGAGCGCGCAGTGTGCTACCCGAGCCATTTCTTTAATCACGAACCTTTGTTTAAGGGATTCCTTTGACCTAAAGCTTTAGTTTAGTTCCTTGATATTATCACACATTTTTAGTCTTATTCTCCCAATGTGCTATACCCAATCAGATATACCTAATATAACAACGCCACGTTACGTATATTACGTAAGAGAAGAGAAAAAAATACATGGGATCTCACAGTAGCGGTCATGGAGAGGCGGTGACTATCTGTCCTTATGTCGTTATTGATAGGCCTGATAAATTTTAGGCGATCCCAGTCTGGTCGCATATACCCATACGCCATTTTTATGACCTTAAAATGTAAAAAAACCAGTAACGGTCATGGCGAGCTGGAGAATATTGTTCCTTACGTCATTTTTTATGGGAAGGCAAAATTTTAGGTGATCCGAGTCCGGTCACCCGAGCCCATGCGGAAGGCATGGGCTATAGCACATGTAAATTTGAGAAGCGGGCGGTATTTCAATTATGGCACTAAAACGCTAAAAAATGAGTAACAGTCATGGAGAGGGGGTGACTATTGTTCCTTAGATCGCTTTTGATGGACTGACAAAATTTTAGAGGAAACTACACAAGCTACCTATTAAAATAAAAATATTTACCCATCTTTACCAATTTTTAAACTTATTATAATATATACCTTTCTAACTAAAACTAATTACCAGCCTACCCATCCCCAGTATTGTTTGAACATCTGATAATATTTTCTTCCCATTTGAAAGATCCTCAATCATGTAAATACCATCATAAACCTCCATCGACGTTGACAAGAGTACTATACTGCGATAATCTTCTTTAGAAATGATTATTAGTCATTATCACATAAAAATAATAGATGTAATTTCAATCTGAAAAAAAAATAATTTAAACTCCACATGAATGAGTTCAAAATGCTAGATCTGATTTTTTATAGTGTTTTACTGTTGAAATTCGTTAGTTATTATTCTTTGATGTGTAGATTGTACTTTTGATGCTAGTTTTCAGTGGTTTATTGTACAAAATTTAAATCTACCATTGAATGATATTGAAGCTTGAAACTCGTAACTTTGTTTATTTGAGTTTGAGATGATCCAAAGGGTCATTTTACGAATTTAGACTCCATTCTAGGATTATTAGCCTTATAAAGACTAATTTTAATTACCTCGATTTGCGTGCGAAGTCTGGGCATGAATCCGGAAAGCTTTTATATGAAAATATGAGAAATAGAAATTTCTAGAGTTAAAAGTTTAGTTTTAGTTGGCTTTGATCAACATTTTGAGTAAACGGACTCGGATCTGTGTTCCTACAATCCCAGGAGGTCCGCAATAAAATATGGGACTTGGGCGTATGCCCGGAATCGAATTCCGAGGTCCCTAGCCTTAGAAAATAATTTTGAAGAAAATTGTTGTGCTGGTTTTTACAGGAAATAAAGAAATGAATTAATGCGTGAAATCATTGGTATCAGGCCCGTATTTTAGTTTCGGAGCCCGGTACAAGTTTGTTATGATATTTAAGTCCTATCTGTGAAATTTGGTGAGAATCGGAATTGATTTGACATGATTCAGACGTCCGGTTGAAAAGTTAAAAAATTTGAGTGTTCTTGAGAAAATCATGAGTTTTGATGTTAAATCAGTGGTTTTTGATGTTATTTTGATGATTTGATCGCACGAGGAAGTCCGTTTGATGTTTTTAGACTTGAGTGCATGTTTGGTTTGGAGTCCCGAGGGCTCGGGAGAGTTTCGGGTAACTTGAAAAAAAATGCACAGCTGATATCTGGTGTTTTGGCACAGGTCTCTGATCTCGTAAATGTGAGATCAGGCTTCGCAATTGCGAAGCAGACAGACCTGGGAAATACGACATATTTCGTCGCAAATGTGAAACCTTCCTGGGAATCCCATGTTCACAAATGCGAACCACCCTTCGATTTTGCGAAGGGCCCACAAGTCGCAAATGCGACATTTTTTATCGCAAATACGAGGCAGCCAGATTTCAAAGGGTTCGCAATTGCGAACCCTGATCGCAAATGCGATAATCACAGCCTGTTAAAACAGATTTTAAACGGGATTTTCACCTCTTTTTCAATTCTCTCAAGCCCTAAACCTCCATAGGCGATTTTCCAAAGACCCAAACTTCTCCAAATCATTGGTAAGTGATCTCTAACTAATTTCTTTAAATCTTTAACAACTTTTAACAAGATTTCAACCAAAAATCTAGAGTTTTCATGGTAAAAATTGGGGTTTTGGGGTAGATCTTAGGAATTTCAAAATTTGGGAATTTAGACCTCAAATTGAGGTCGTATTCCAAAACCAATTGTATATCCGGGCTCGGGAGAGAATGGGTAAACGGATTTTGGTCCGAACCTTGAGTTAGACCAAGCGGGTCCAGGGTCGATTTTCATATTTTGATAAGAAAACATAGGAAAACCATAATTTTTCATTAAAGTTAATACCTTTAGTAATAATTAATGATATTGAACCCAATTGTGATTATATTCGAGTGAGCTGAAGCCCAATTCTAAAGGAAAAAGCAGTGCTTGAGCATTGAGTGACCTGTGAATTCTAGGTTGTGTCTAACCTTAGATTGAGGGAATATGTATTATGTGACTACTTGTTACTTGTTTTGTTGCTAAATCCAATGTATAGGTGAGGTGACGAGTACCTATACGTATGGTCAGGTCATAACATGCAAGTGAAAGTAAATTCTTGTTATTTTGGTAGTTGTAAACTTTATTACTTATGATTATCGTTGTTGTTGAAATATTGGAAGTTTGGTATCTGGTTCCACCATGATGGATAATATTGTGAACATTGAGTTGAGATTTAAATAACAAATAATGCTAGAAACTATGTTGGAACACTTATTTCTTGTGAAATCCCTTGTGAATATTTAATTGAGATTGAAATGATATATGATAAAAGAAACTATGATCCCTTCCCATTATTGGATATAATGTTAACTCTTTAATTGTTATTGTTGCTGCTAGTATGTTTATACATGTCTAGGTTTTATGTGGTGTCCTGTCCTAGCTTCGTCACTACTTCCCCGAGGTTAGGCTCGGCACTTACTCAGTATATGGGGTCGGTTGTACTGATACTACACTCTGCACTTCTTGTGCAGATCCAGGTACCGGTCAGAGCTGATTCTTTGAGCAGAGTTGAGTTTTTACACGGAGACACGAGATAGATCTGCTGGCGTCCGCAGATTCCTGGAGTCTTCCCTTATTTATTTAGATACTGTTTTATTTCATTCAAAACAAAGACATATTTCTTTCAGCCATTTATTTGTAGTACTCTTTAGTAGTTCGTGAATTGTGACACCAGACCCTAGGTAGTTATATAGTATATATTTAGTTCGTGGTTCGGTTTATTTATTCGGTTATTATTCATGAAGTTATTTATTGGAAAATATTAGATTCAACATTCATTTTTGAATTGTTTATTCATTTTTAACAAATTGTTAAAAGAAAATGGTTAGTTAAGTTCTAACATTGGCTTGCCTAGCAAGTGTGGTGTTAGGCGTCATCACGATCCTGTGGGTTGGGAATTTGGATCGTGACAGAGTTTTTAATTATTTTGATCAGGTCCTGCATGAGTTTGTTTGGAAAGTTGGTTGAAGGTTGTAGCTAAAGTTTTAGTCAATTTGGTGGAGATTTTGTAGTAGATTTTAGAAATTTGGGTTGAAATAGAGTTGAACTAGAGAAGAAGACGAATTTGTATTATATACCCAATAGTATACAAATATATCATTTTCGTATACAATTCATTCCAACATATACTATTACAGTATATAATATAATATCTATTATTATTATTATTATTATTATTATTATTATTATTATAATTTGGTCCTTTTTAAACTTTTCCGTTGGGTCCTTTTTTTAAAATTTTGGGTTGAAATTGAGTTGAACTATCAAAGAAGATGTCACGACCCAAATTCCAACTCAGGTCATGATGGCGCCCAACACCGGAGTCGGGCAAGCCAACGTCAATTACTAGCGAGATTTCTTTACTTGTTTAAATATTTAAGTGCTTGACAAATTTTTTTATTTAGAAATCATTTAAAGAAAACAGTCAAGTGATGCAATTTGATTAAATGAACTCAAAAGATCGTTTGCCAATATATGTAGTGTAGCCAAAAAAAAAAATTAGAAAAACCAACTACGCGTGCCAAGACCTAGTGTCACAAGTCCTAAGGAGACTAGTACAATATACAAGTAGACAAAATAATATACAATTTTCTGGAAGGGGTAGACAAAATATCCAAAATAATAGAAACTTCACAGTGCTGCTGAGGAACACCGGGAAGAGCAGCTCACCGTGTAGTCTAGCCCAGTAAGTACACTCAAGATCGTGCCTCGGTATGATAACCAGATGCACCAGCCTCAGAACCTGTACAATTAAGTACAGAAGCGTAGCATGAGTACATTTAAACAAATATGTACGAGGCCTCGACCGCAGGAGCGGTTTCGCACCTGCGATCTGGGAAACCGCACCTGCGGTCACACCAGACCTGGTGCACCAGCAGCTAAGACTGCTGGTTTTTGGCCCCGTTTGGTGTCCGGGAGGCACCTGGGCCCACCCGAATCCCCCGTGAACTTACACCAACAAGTCCTAAATCATATCACGGACTTGCTCGAGTCTTCGGAACACCCAAAACCACGTCAAAACTCAAAAATCACTCCTCAAAAACCCTAGAATCAAACTTAAGAAATTTCAAGTTCTAGAATTCGGTTTCAATGCGCCGAATCGCCCTATACTACTCGGAATGACACCAAATTTTGCAAGCAAGTCATAAATGACATAACGGACCTATTCCCGATCTCGGAATTCCATTCGGACCTTGATAACTAAAAAAACACGTTCCAAACCAAATTATGAACTTAAGGAAACTCTATTTTGCTATTTGGCGTCGAAACGCTCCCGGGTCATCCAAAACCCATTCCGGGCATAGACGTAAGTCCGAAATCATCATATGAAGCTACTGGAATCGGCAAAACTCGATTCCGAGGTCGTTTACTCCAAATGTTGACCGAAGTCAAACTTGGCCTTAAAAGCCAAATCTTAAAGAACCAAGTGTTCCTATCTTACTCTATACACTTTCGAATCCCGAACTACCCATCCCCGCAAGTCATGAATCACTGAAACCCGCTACGGGAAGTCTTATTTTGGGGGAATTGGGTCCGAATACGCAAAATAAACGGTTGGGTCGTTACATTCTCCACCTCTTAAACAAATGTTCGTCCTCGAATGGGTCTAGAATCATACCTGAAGTGCTGAATAAGTGTGGATATCTGCTCCACATGTCCTCGTCGGACTCCCAAGTCGCCTCCTCAACTGGTTGGCCTCTCCACTGGACCTTCACCGCAGAAACCCTCTTGGACCTCAACTGGCAGTCCTGTCTGTCAATAATGGCAACTGGCCCCTCCTCGTAGCCCAAGCTCTCATCCAACTGAATAGTGCTGAAATCAACCACGTGAGAGAAGTCGGCGTGATATCTCCGGAGCATGGATAATTGAAAGACCGGATGGAATCCCGATAAGTGGGGAGGTAGAGCAAGCTTATAGGAAACCTCTCCAACACGCCTCAATACCTAGAAAGGACCTATAAACCTCGGGCTCAGCTTGCCCTTCTTCCCGAATCTCATAATGCCCTTCATTGGCGAAACCTTCAGCAGAACCTTATATCCCTCCATAAATGACACATCACGTGCCCTCTGATCCGCGTATCTCTTCTGTCTGGACTGTGCTGTGTGGAGCCTCTCCTGAATCAACTTCACCTTCTCCAAGGCATCTCTCACCAGGTTCGTGCCATATAACTTAGCCTCGCCAGGCTCAAACCACCCAATAGGAGAACGACATCGCCGACCATATAAAGCCTCAAATAGATCCATCTCAATGCTGGACTGATAGCTATTATTGTAAGAAAACTCGGCCAAAGGCAAGAACTGGTCCCACTGGCCCCCAAAGTCAATCACACATGCTCTGAGCATGTCCTCCAGTATCTGAACCGTACGCTCCGACTGACCATCAGTATGCGGATGAAATGCTGTGATGAGGTCTATCTGAGTACCCATCTCTCGGTGCAATGCTCTCCAAAAGTGCGAGGTGAACTGAGGACCTCGATATAATATAATGGACACCGACACACCATGCAACTGAACTATCTCTCGAATGTAAATCTGGGCTAGCCTCTCATAAGTATAAGTAGTACACACCGGAATAAAATGCGCCGATTTGGTCAATCTATCCACAGTGACCCAAACCGCGTCAACCTTCTGCAAGGTCCGAGGCAACCCAACCACGAAGTCCATAGTGATGCGCTCCCACTTCCACTCAGGAATGGGCATCTGCTGAAGTAGGCCTCCTGGCCTCTGATGCTCATATTTTACCTGTTGGCAGTTAAGACACCTAGCCACATACTCCACAATGTCTTTCTTCATTCGCCTCCACCAGAAATGCTGCTTCAGATCACGACACATCTTTGTAGCACCAGGATGAACAGAATACCGCGAACTGTGTGCCTCCTCTAGAATCCTCTGCCTCAAGATATCAACATTAGGAATACACAACCGATCCTGAAGTCTCAGAATACCATCCTCGCCAATAGTAACCTCCTTGGCACCACCATGAACCACTGTCTCCCGTAGCTCTGCCAAGCGTGGATCATCATACTGCCGAGCCTTAATCTCCCCTAATAACGAAGACTGAGCAACTATATGTGCAAGAACTCGGCGAGGCTCTGAAAGATCTAAACTCACCAAGCGATTAGCCAGGGACTGAATGTCCAAGGCTAGATGTCTCTCCTCCACTGAAATGAAACACAAACTACCCATACTCTCCGCCTTTCTGCTCAAATCATCTGCTACTACATTCGCCTTACCCGGATGATAAAAGGATAGTGATATCATAATCCTTCAGCAACTCAAGCCACCTGCGCTGCCTCAAATTAAGATCTCTCTGCTTGAACAAGTGCTGCAAGCTGCGGTGGTCTGTATAAACCTCACAAGACACCACATACAAGTAATGCCTCCAAATCTTAAGAGCATGAACAATCGCTGCCAACTCCAAATCGTGCACCGGATAATTCTTCTCATGAATCTTCAGCTGGCGCGAAGCATAAGCAATAACTCTTCCTTCCTGCATCAACACATACCCCAAGCCAACACGTGAAGCGTCACAATTCACTGTATACATCCCAGAACCGGAAGGCAATACCAGAACTGGTGCTGAGGTCAATGCCGTCTTGAGCTTCTGAAAGCTTGCCTCATACTTGTCGGACTACCGAAATGAAGCATTCTTATGAGTCAATCTGGTCAATGGAGCTGCAATGGATGAAAAGCCCTCCACAAATCGCCGATAGTAGCCTGCTAGACCCAAGAAACTCCTGATCTCTGTAGCTGTAGTAGGACGTGGCCAACCCTGAACTGCCTCAATCTTCTTATGATCAACCTTGATACCCTCTCCGGATACTAAATGTCCCAAGAATGCCACAGAATCCAGCCAAAACTCACACTTGGAGAACTTAGCATAAAGCTTCTGTTCTCGCAGAGCCTGGAGCACAATTCTCAAATGCTGCTCGTGCTCTCCCAGGCTACGAGAGTAAATCAAGATGTCATCAATGAAGACGATGACAAAAGAATCGATATACGGCCTGAACACCCTATTCATCAAATCCATAAATGCTGCTGGAGCATTATTCAAGCCAAAGTACATCACCAGGAACTCATAGTGGCCATATCTTGTGCGAAAAGCAGTCTTCGGGACATCTGAGGCCCGAATCCTCAACTGATGATAGCCCGATCTCGAGTCTATCTTAGAAAACACCCTGGCACCCTGCAGCTGGTCGAAAATATCATCAATGCGCGATAATGGATACTTATTTTTTATGGTGACCTTGTTCAGCTGGCGATAATCAATACACATTCGCATGGACCCATACTTCTTTTTCACAAATAGAATTGGAGCACCCCACGGTGATACACTCGGTCTAATAAACCCCTTAGCCAACAACTCCTCTAGCTGTTCCTTCAACTCCTTCAACTCCTTAGAAGCCATACGGTACGGGGGAATGGAAATAGGCTGAATATTAGGAGCTAAATCAATGCAGAAATCAATATCACGATCCTGAGGCATGCCTGGAAGGTCTGGGGGGAATACATCAACAAACTCTCGAACAATAGGCACTGAATCAGTCGTCGGAGAATCGGCGGTGGTGTCTCGCACGTAGGCAAGATACGCCAAACAACCCTTCTCGACCATATGTCGAGCCTTCAGGAAGGAAATAACTCTGCTGGTTGCGCTAACCGAGGAACCTTTCCACTCCAGCCTAGGCAACTCAGTCATGGCAAAAGTAACTGTCTTGACATGGCAATCCAAGATGGCATGATGAGGGGATATCCAATCCATGCCCAGGATAATCTCAAAATCAACCATATCGAGCAATAGGAGGTCTGCTCTAGTCTCGAAACCACAATATGTGATCACGCAAGACCGATAAATCTGGTGTACCACTACAAAATCACCAAAGGGAGTGGATACATATATAGGAGAACCCAAGGACTCACGAGGAGCATTCAGAAAACAAGCAAACAAGGCTGACACATATGAATAAGTAGATCCTGGGTCAAATAGCACTGATGCCTCCCTACCACATACTGAAATAATACCTGTGATCACGGCATCTGGGGCCACTGCATCTGCTCGGGCCGGAATGACGTAGAATCTGGATGGAGCACCTGAAGACTGACCTCCGCTGAACTGAATAGGAGCTAGATGAGCTCCCCCTGACTGGCCTCCACCTCTAAGACGACCTCTACCAGCCCTTCCTCCACCTCTGGGTGGACGGGGCGTCGGTGCTGGGAGTGCGGGCTGATAACTCTGCTGAATAGCCTTGCCCCTAAGCCTGGGACAAGTCCTCCTCATATGGCCTGGATCCCCACACTCATAATACCTCGCTGGAGGCATGGCCTGCTGCCCTGAAGATGAACCCTGAATAGCTGGGGACGATGAGAACTAGCTGGCATGGCACTGAAATAAGGACTAGGAGACCCCTGATGACCTGAATACCCACCGGAGGGACCCTGAATAGCTAGTGGGCGGTAAGAACTCTTCGGCATGGCATTGAAATAAGTTCTCACTGGAGCACCACCAGAAGGTGGTGGAGGGGCTGAATATGGAGGCCTGCTGGGATGGCCTCTACTGAACTGACCTCTACCCCTGGCTGGGGCACCTCTGAAATCTCCAGAAAATCTAGCTCTCTTGTCCTGCTGACCCTGCTCTCTGCTCCTTGATTGGTAACCCTCAATCCGGCGAGCTATCTCGACCACAAGCTGATAAGGAGTACCCATCTCCACCTCTAGGGCCATGTTGGCCCTAACACCGGAGTGTAGCCCAGCTACAAACCTCTACACTCTCTCAGCATCATTAGGAAGAATCATAAGGGCATGACGGGACAACTCTGAAAACCTGGCCTCGTAGTCTGTCATAGACATCTGCCCCTGCTCCAGCTGCTCAAACTAGTACCGTAGCTCTTCCCTCTCGGAGGGTGGAATATACCTGTCCAGGAACAGCTGAGTAAACTGCTCTCATGTGATAGTAGGAGAACCTGTTGGCCTACCAAGGATGAATGACTGCCACCATCTGCGGGCCCTGCCCTCTAGCTGGAAAGTAGTGAAGTCGACTCCATGGGACTCCAAAATCCTCATGTTGTGCAGTCTGTCCCTGCACCTATCAATAAAGTCCTGGGCATCCTGGCCTTTCTCACCTTCGAAGATCGGAGGGTGCAGTCGAGTCCATCTATCAAGTAGTTTCTACGGATCGCCGTCCGCAGCTGGTCTGAGCTCTAGTGCTGCTACTGCTGGCTGTGCTCCGCCCACAAGCAGAGTATCCGGAGTCTGATATACTGCCGCTGCATGACCTGTGGCCTGGACGGTAGGGGTCTGAGTTCCCCCTCCCGCCTGATAAGTGGCAGGATCTGCTGGAAATAAACCAGCCTGGGTCATAGTGTCCATGAACCGCATCATACGGCCCATGATCTTCTGAAAGCCCGGTGCAGTCATGAAATATACTGGGGCAGGACCTGCTGGAGGTACCTCGTCCTGCTCCTCGATGATAGGATCTTCTGGAGGTGCTAATGGAGCAACTCTGGGATGCCCTCGTCCCCTACCTCACCCGGTGCCCTCCCCCGGCCTCCGCCACGGCCTCGGACGGCGGGGGTAGCGACATCTCCCGGGTCTGGAATATCAGCTGCCCGAGTCCTCACCATCTGTGAGAGAATAAAAGAATGAGATTTAGTAAGACTATCAACTGCACGATAGAATAAGAATAAAGAGAGGTTTCTTAACACCCTACAACCTCTTGAAGATAAATACATACGTCTCCGTATCGATCCGCAAGACTACTAGGTTTGCCTGTGACCTTTGAGAACTACGTGAACCTAGGGCTCTGATACCATGTTGTCACGACCCAAATTCCAACTCAGGTCGTGATGGCGCCCAACATCGGAGTCGGGCAAGCCAACATCAATTACTAGCGAGATTTCTTTACTTGTTTAAATATTTTAGTGCTTGGCGAATTATATTTAGAAATCATTTAAAGAAAACAGTCAAGTGATGCAATTTGATTAAATGAACTCAAAAGATCGTTTGCCAATATATGTAGTGTAGCCAAAAATATTAGGAAACCAACTACGCGTGCCAAAACCTAGAGTCACAAGTCCACAGGCGACTAGTGGAATATACAAAGTAGGCAAAATAATAGCAATTGTCTGAGAGGGGTAGACAAAATATCAAAAAATAATAGAAACTCCACAGTGCTGCTGAGGAACGCCGAGAAGAGCAGCTCACCCTGTAGTCTACCCCAGTAAGTACTCGCAAGATCGCGCTCCGGTANAAAACCAACTACGCGTGCCAAGACCTAGTGTCACAAGTCCACATGCGACTAGTGGAATATACAAGTAGACAAAATAATATACAATTATCTGGAAGGGGTAGACAAAATATCCAAAATAATAGAAACTCCACAGTGCTGCTGAGGAACACTGGGAAGAGCAGCTCACCGTGTAGTCTAGCCCAGTAAGTACTCTCAAGATCGCGCCCCGGTATGATAACCAGATGCACCAGCCTCAGAACCTGTACAATTAAGTACAAAAGCGTAGCATGAGTACATATAAACATATATGTACCCAGTGAGTGTGAGCATGTGATTTTTACCCCACCGTATGATTCCACAAATTCGATACAATAAATTAATTTTACAATTTTGTTTTTAATTTTAGTGATTAATTGTGAATCATTTTTGCATTACATAATCATAATTCATCCTATAAAATTGATAATTAACTAAAAAGAATGCATAATTAGGTGCATAACCTTAACATCTTTAGAAAATTATAAAATTTATCCTTCAAATAATTGCCCGTGTTAATTGACAATTCAACTTCTTTCTTTTACTCGTTAACTAAATTTTTCTTTTTCAATTAGATAAAAAAATATAATTAGAAGCTAATTAGTATGCTATTTAATAATTGATTTAATTAATTGATGACAAAAATACGGTTAATTAACATAATGCGAGCTAATGGTTAAATAATCGATTTAGTCATTTATCTAACGACTTATGGATTTGAGTATTAAATTAATTATTTCATTTTTGACCACTTTATAATTTGGACGAAAATAAGGTTAGAATTAACTATCATATTTTTTTTTGTTTATGAATTTGATTAGAATTAGTGTTAATTAAATTAATTTAGGTTTAATTGC
>MDKI01253668.1:0-18119 GCA_005239505.1 Nicotiana paniculata | reverse complement strand
TTTAGAGAAGGTTAATTTTGTAAAATGAAAATAGGTTAAAATTTAAAGAAAAAGGGGCTATTTTTGCAAATTTAACGTTGGGCAACAACATGCTGTCAGGGGTGACCGTTGCCAACGGTCAGTGGGCCCCACATGTTAAAAAAATAGCCATTGTACCGGGTCGGGCCGGTTAAACCGGTACACGGTTACGGTTCACTACCGGTCCGGTTACTCGTTTCAAAATAATTAAACGGACCAACTCCCCTCTAACCCCCTACCCAGCCCACCCGGCCCCCTATGAACCGGGCCGATCCGGTTCCGGTTTTAACCGGTCTGGGCCGGTCCGGTTACGGGTTCATGTCTGACCCAAGATGCTCTAAGAAGAAGGAATTGATTATAAAACATTGATTAATTGGTGACAATCAGCCATCTTAATAGAAGGATTTAAAACAACACCAATTAAGTAAATCTGAGGAATTGAAACCGGTTTTAACCGGTCTGGCCTGATAATACTTATGATGTTATAAAAAAAGATAGAGAACATTTATTTCATTTGAAGCTTTTTCGGGGTTAAAATTAATTTAACTAAGCATCATCTTCTTTGTTAATGCTGGCAGTATCATTAATGAGCTTACTGAAATTCTAGGGTGCAAATTGGAATTATTAGAATTGTTACTCGTGTAAAATAATGATATTAGGAAATGACAAGGGGTAATTGATAGATGTGAAAAGAAAGTAGCACAATGGCAGAAGCAATGCCTAACTTTTGGAGGCAGACTAGTAAAGGTGTTCTAGATAGTTATTCTGCTTGGTGTCACTTCTTTATTGCCACAAGAGTTGAAAAGAGAATTAACTCAATATGAAACAACTTCTTATCAGAAGGAAATTCATACAAGAAGAAGTTTCATTTAGTTATATAGAATATTGGGACGACAGACCAAAAAGGATGGCATGGGTGTTTAACATTAAGAATCTTCAACATTTGTTCCCATGGATTCAACATCCGTAGTAGATGCTATTTCTGTGAATACACGTTCATTAGTGTCTTGCAATCATGTAATACGTTGTCCTCAAACTTGGCAGATATGTGGGCATATTTTCTGAATATTTTTGGTGTATAGTCCAGGAGTGGGTATAAAATTCAAATTTTATAGTTCAGTATATTGGTATCGGTTCTACGATTGTTCGATATCAATTCGGTATAATATTTTTAAAAGTTTGATACTTTGGTATGGTGTTCTGTATTGAACTTTCGATACTACAGAAATACCAAACTATTTAAGTAAGCCTTATCTGACTGCCCAGCTCAAGTATCAATTCCTAGCTTAAATCTGACTTGTTACCCCTAGCCAGTAGTCTAGTCAGTAGCCCAGTAAGACTAAGCCCAACCTAACATAGGACCTAGGTTTCTAAATTTCCTTTAGTCCCATCCTCCCTTTCCCAACTTTCTTTCTAACTATAGGAATTGGAAACTAACTTTTTTCCCAGCTTTGAAAAAAGTCTTTTTTTGCTACCTCATCCATGAAGTTTACTTTCGGTCTTTCATTTAATGTTGCTGATCATGCTTAAAATATGGAGTGAGCTTCGCCAGTGATTCTTGGAGAGAAAAAATCTTATCTATTTGGGTTTTCAATTTTTATATTTGTTTGACTAATTTTGGTAAGTCTATGATTAATGGCTAGATGTTGGTAAGTGTGACTTATTTGGGACATTTTTGTAAGATTCCATATATGTAATGCCATCTTTAAATGGGTTCGTAAAATGTAATCCAAAATTTCAAGCTCCTCAGAAGTAGGGATTTAAATAGGCCGGGTTGGTTCGAATTTTTCAATTACTAAACCAAATCAATAGTATCGGGTTTTTAAATCTATAAACCAAACAAAACCAACAAAGTTCATTTTTCAGTCTCGATTTTCTCGGGGTTTTTGGTTTTTTCATGTTTTTGAGTTTTTTCCTGTAAAGTCATCGTAACAAAAAATATGTGACTTGTGCTCCAAATATTTATTTGTTCCCAGCAAATATAACTATACAATGTATTTTCAAGAAAATAACACAATAATATGAGATGAGTTATTGCTTTATACTAAAATATTCAATAAAATTGACAATAACATTGCATAAAGAAAGTATTTCTAATTAATAAACCATAATGAAAATTAGCATAATCTAAAAATACTATATAGGCCATGCAAAAATAGGTATAGCTAATAAGTACTATTAGTTACATAACTAAGCACTAAAGAAAAAATAGTGATTTGGTTAGATACAAAAGCTTTATTCTCTGACTTCTCTCTAGAATTATCTCTCTTCATGGGGTAACAAAGTTATGAAACACCTAAATCAATCTCACCTAATTCCTCCTAAACCACCGGACATTGATTCCATGCAATCCAATATAGAAACTGCCCTATCTATTCCTAGCTTCAAAGAAAAATTACTAGAAGGGGTACATGAGGTCTCAATCAATATAATTATTGATACAAATGTCCAAAAATCATCAGAAGTTCATAATGAAGGACATGATGATCACTTCATCCACTTAGGAAATGAACGACAAGTTCAACTATCTCAAGAAGATCTCCAAAGAATCTATCATCCGTGGAGGTTTTCAACTATAATCAAGCTTCAAGGAAGAAGAATTCAACACCATCACCTAAAAAATAAGATTCAAGAATTGTGGAAGATAAAAGAAAATTTTTCACTGATCGATCTAGGGTCCGACTACTACATCGCAAAATTCAATAATGAAGATAGTATGCTGAGAGCTCTACATAATGGACCTTGGTTTATTTTTGGACACTTTCTATCAGTTCAAAAAATCGATTCCAAATTTTATTTGCTTCAGAGGCAAGAGTGTCCCAAACAGCCGTTTGGATATGTCTACCACAATTGCCAACTGAATTTTATGATGGATTAATATTAAAGAAAATTGATAACAAAATTGGTAGACTATTAAAAGTCGATGTACATCCTCAACTCTTAGAAGAAGATATGTGAGGCTTTGCATTGAAATTCCATTGGAGGTTCCTTTCACCCCTTTTGTCTTCATTGGACATCATAAACAAGATATTGTTCATGAGGAAGATAATTTTCTATGCAAGAAACGCGGCAGATTAGGGCACCCAATGTCCAAATGCAGTACATAGTATTAAAGGACCCTCCTACTCATACACTTGGAGATCAAGCTACCAACTAATCCAAGGCTTCAAATAGATTCCAAGACAAAAAGAAGATGGTTTGCACTGTGCAAGGAATGATCTGGAAAATAGTGAGCTTCTCCAAAAAGAAGAAAATCAATCACAACATAAAGGCGATGAAAAATCCATCTAGTAAGTTACACGACCCAATCAACTCCCCACCAGGTAATTCCCCATCCCCCTTATTAAATGAAAACCTGATAGAAAGAAATCTCATGAATAAAGTTACCAATATTGTTTCATCTTCTAAATCTTGGAAAAAAAATACAACAAACAAGACTTACATTGCAATTGGTAATAAGTTTGAAGCCTTGGTAACTCCGCCAAAGTTAATTAATTCGGATAATACACATTTAGAGTATAATGAGCTACACTGCATGGCTATTGACGTGGCAACAAATCAAAAATCGGATGTCCATTTGGCAGTCAAAAACTTACGCCAATTAAATCACATGCAAAATAATCATTCTCTATCAAACACCAATAAGTCCAGTAACCCTATTGTCACACCTAATGCAAATTCCAATGCCACCTAAGAGGATAACGACCTACTAATCACTTCTACTAATCAAACAACTCCTTGCATGTAAGATAGCTCTCATCTTCAGAAAGATCAACACGTGTCCAACCAGAATTTCCCAACCCCTCAAATGGCCAATAAGGCCAAACACGTATTGGCAATAAAATCTAGCCAAAATCCTATTAATACCACTCCCTGAAGTAAACTTAAAGACATGCAAATAGATGAAATTATTGAACTCCACCCTACTTCATCGTCTACCCTTAAACCATCTCAAGTAAGTCCCTTAGACTGCCTCAATATAAATCCTCAACCCCAACCTAACAATGCCAAGAATACCAATGTCTCAAAGAAGGAGATTTCTCTTGATCCAAATCCTGAGACACCAATGAGCTCTCAATATGTCAAACCCTCCACTGCCTCAGAATTCATTAACGTGCAAGAAAATATTTTTCATTCAACCCTCACTGCCTCAAGATCATAAACCCCTCTCTTGGATAGAACAAGCCCTGATGGTCCATGGAATACCATTCAACATGATATTGGATGGACAAGATACAATAGTTGTTCTTCAAAACTCTCACTTCCTAGCTCAACTAGTCTCAGGGGGAATGCATTTTGCCATGAGAAATTATCTCAATCATGTGTGGATGAAAAACATTCGACACCCACTGGCCCCATCGATGAATTTAAACCTATCCCAGTCAATGAGGAACCAAAGGAGCTTACCACCTCACTTCAACCCAATTCAAACCCAAAACATGCCAGTGGAGCTCCCATTCTTTACTCCGAGGTATATCCCCAACATGAATCCCATATTTATGCCTTGGTCCACCCCAATCAACAATGCAACAACCCAAGTGAATGCTCAAATGCAAGCCCCACCCGATGCAAACACTGTTTCATCATAGGATCCCTTAAATGCCCCCCACAAGTACCACAACATGTCCCTCAAGCCCAATACCCTCTCAATGCACAAGAACAATAAAATTAGCAAATGGAGGAAGAAGAGGAAATAAACTTGCTGGGGTCCGAATAAGTCCTAGAATTTTCAAGTCTCAACGAGGTAAAATTCTATCTATTTAGGGAAATGCGAGAGAAGAGATATATACTTACTTGCCCACCTGCACTTTACAAGTGCTCGATGGATGTCAGGCCTCCCCAGGACTCAACAGTGGGGAGCCATGCAATGATACTGGTTCCATCGATACGAAGGAACCCAATCCCCCCATTTGAGAGAATGAGGGAAAATGGTAATAATCACAAACTTGATCAAGTTAGTATAATGTATCGTCCAAAAAATTTCATGATATGGAATATAAAGGGGGGTAACAATGAAGCCTTTAGGAAGAATTTTAGAGAAATGTTGGACACCACAACGCATGCATGGAGTAACGACCCGACCGGTTGTTCTAAGAGTTTAGCCCCGTTTCCCCTATTTCTATATTATTATGTGTTTTTAATCTCTATCATGTTGTGTTAAGTTTCTTGGATTGGGTTCAGAGCAGTTGTGGTGAGAAATGAGACACTTTGTCTCTTAAGTCGGTTAAATAGTTGGAAAAGTCAACCAGAAGTTGACCTATAGGTAAACGATCTCGGAATGTGGTTTTTATGGCTGGGGTAGCTTAGTTAGGTGATTTGGGACTTAGGAGTGTGTTCAGAATGTTGTCCGGAGGTCCGGAGTAGAATTAGGCTTGAATCAGCGAAATTGGATTTTTGGCGATTTCCGGTCGACAGTTGAAAAATTAGCTATCAGGGTCAAAATGGAATTCTGGAAGTTGGGATAGGTTCATATTGTCATTTGGGATGTGTCTGCAAAATTTCAGGTTACTCGGATGTGGTTTGAGTGGTTTCAGCATCGTTGGCGAATTTCTGAAGTTTAGAAATCCTTAGGCATGAATTTTGGATTAATTCAGTGTTTTGATGTTGTTTTGGGTGTTTCTAAGGTTCGACTAAGTTCGGGTGATGATATATGACTTGTTGGTACTATTGGGGGAGGTCTCGAGGGCCTCAGAATGATTTTGGATGATCGTCGGAGAGTTTAAAAGGTTGAAAATGTTGCTGGTGTAATCTGTTTTGGTGTTTTGCACCTGCGGAAGGGTGATAGCAGGTGCAGTCACCACATGTGCATTTTGGTCATCGTAGATGTGGAAATGGGTCAGCTGGGGAGGCATCACAAATGTGGAGGTTTAGCCGCACATGCGACCCCGCAGGTGCGGAAAGAGGAAACTAAGTGGAATCCGCAGGTGCGGGGGCGCAAATGCAAAAAATGGACCGCAGATGCGGAGTCTCTGGGAAGAAAGTATAAAAGGATGCCTTCACGAATTTTAGCCATTTTCATCATCTTTTTCATATGGGTTGGAGCTTTTGGGAGCAATTTGAAGAGGGAATCAAAGGGAATTTCGTGGAGGTAAGTATCATCGACCTAAAACTCGATTCTATGGTGATATTTTCCTCTTTAGACATGAAATTAGTGGGATTTAAGGAAGAAATTTGGGGGATTAGGGCTTGAAATTGGGGACTTTGATTTGAGGATTTGAGGGGCCGTTTGTTGTCGAATTTTGATGTATTTGGTATGTATGGACTTGTGAGAGTGTAAGGATTCAAGTTTTGTGATTTTTATCAGATTCCGAGGCGTGGGCCCGGGGGTCGAATTTGGCCAATTTCGGGATTTTTGTGTAATTTGACTATTTTCGAGTGGGTTTTGATACTTTAGCATATATTGATGATATAAATCTGATTTTGAATAGATTCGGGATGATTTGAGGTCGAGTCGAGCGGAAAGGGCATCATGGAGTAGATTTTCATCTGGTTTGAGGTAAGTAACGATTGTAAATCTAGACCTGAGGGTATGAAACCTCGGTATTTCGTAATGTTTTGTTAAATGAGGTGACACACATGCTAGGTGATGGGCATGTGGACGTGCACTGGTACGGATAGTGGCTTGGTCGTCTCGTAGTAACTATTAAGTCGCGTATTTGACTAGAAATCATATGATATTCTGTATTTTTGAGGCTATACTATGTTTTGGGCTGAATGCCATGTTTGGGGCCTTGTGCCAAACTGTTAGACCCTCAGGGGTATTTTTACTACTGTCCTCACACTGTGTTTGGTAGAAAATGTATTCTCAGTCACGATTTAAACCTGTTCACTATTTATTCCTGTTCCTCACTCTATTTTTAATATATGAGAGATATTTTGGACTGAGTCCCCTAGATTTGTACTGAGATGCCCGAGCGGCCTGTGAGGATGATGATTGAGTGAGGCCGAGGGCCAGATTGTGAGGATAGATATGGATCGGGCTGCAAGCCACAATGTTATATATATATATGGCTCGGGCTGCATGCGGCAGCGAGATATGTTGGGTCGGGCTGCACGCCGCAACGATATAGCGCTTGGGTTGTAGGAGCCCCTCCGGAGTCTGTACACCCCCAGTGAGCGCAATATACTATTTATGGATCAGGCTGCACGTTGAAACAATTATTATATGGTACCTATTGAGTGTGAGTGCTGAATGACGAGAGTTGAGTCACGAGTGATTAAGAGGCTTCCTCGAGAGGCTTTATTTGTGAGTGATATTGTGTTGAGGGGCTTATTTTTATGAAACTACTGTTTTCACTCTTCTTTACATTGAGCCACTATTGATAATGTGGAACAAACGTTTTATACAAGATTTTTATGGGAAGTTGGAGTTTTCATGAAGTATTTGGAATCTAAATTCCTGATTTGATTAATTTATTTACACTGTCGTTCATGATGAAATTACATGATTTTAAATGCTCGTCACTGCACTCAAGTCTTTAGTTATGATTGTTACTTACTGAGTTGGCGTACTCACGTTACTCCCTGCACCTTGTGTGCAGATTCAGGTGCCAGGGCTGAGTGATAGCTGATATATTCTCTTTGGAGCATTTTTGGAGACTGCGAGGTAGCTGCACGGCGTTCGCATCCTTGTCTTTCTCCTTTCTATTTTGTCATTCCTTATGTTCTCTTGCTTATTTGTATTAAGGAAACAATACCAGATTTGTATTACTTCTTAGTTGCTCATGACTGATGACTCCGGGTTTCGGGGCAGTATTTAAATGTTTTACCTATCTTTATTGGTTTGAAATGCTAAAACGGGAATTTTATGAAATATCAGACAGTATTGGATTAAATGGAAAGTTCCTTATGTTATGTGTAGTGAATTGGCTAGCCTAGTATCACGATAGGCGCCATCACGGCCAGGGTAGTTTTGAGGTTGTGACAAGTTGGTATCAGAGCCTAGGTTACATAGGAATCACCAGTTATGAGCAGGTTTCGTAGAGTCTTGCGGATCGGTAGGGAGACGTCTGTACTTATCTTTGAGAGGATGCAGAACCCGTAGGAAAAATCTCGCATTTCTTGAATTCTTGTCGTGCGAATCTATTGATTATGGAAACTAAACTTCTATTGTTTCATTCTCTCACAGATGGTGAGGACATGTGTCACCGGGTAGGATGATCAGCAACCAGCTAGGCCCACATGGGGTCGAGGCCACGGTCGAGGAGAGGTCGGGGTGCAACCTGCACAGTAGCTGGGGCGATACCCGTAGACCCACATGTTATTCCAGATTAGGTCCCAGCCGCGGATGTTTCAGCGGGACCAGCTCAGGCATCGGCTGTGCCTATTGTTATTCTGGGTCTTCAGGAGACCTTGGCTCAGATTTTGACCCTGTGCACCAGTCTTAAACAGGCGGTCGCTGTTACTTCTACATCCGCTACTTCTCAGGCCGGGGGAGGCACTCAGACTGCAGCAGCCCGTACACCTGAGCAGGTTATTCAGGGACTTCAGACACCGGGGGTAGCTCCAGCCCAGCCGGTTGCACCTGTTCAGGATTTCGTGGTTCCCGTCATGCCAGATAACGAGCAACGCAGGTTGGAGAGGTTTGGTAGACTTCAGCCTCCAACATTTAGTGATGCTGAGGGCGAGGATGCCCAGGGTTTCTTGGACAAGTGTTAGAGGATTCTCTGTACAACAGGGATATTGGAGATCAGTGGGGTCTCTTTTACTACTTTCTAGTTTTTAGGAGCTGCCTTTACTTGTTGGGAGGCTTATGAGAGGCGTAGGCCTATTGGTGCAGTGCCCCTTACTTGGAAGCAATTTTCAACTCTCTTCCTAGAGAAGTATGTCCCATGTCGCGCCCCCTTTTTCCTCGCGGAGTCCAGGGTTTCGACATTTTTGAGACAACTCCCTTTCTTTTGGGATGGATATGGGATTTTGAAGAGTCACCACCAAACAGATTAAGGTGCATTAGGGAACCTAGAGTAATTAACTCATGAAACTAGTTTGCATCATCAGAGATCGGGTAAGGGATCAAAATTACCTTGAGGGGAAGGTTTAGGTACCCCTCGAGGTCCACAACGGTGGGTCCCGACCGAACTTAATTAAGCGAATTAGTCTTTAAAGGAAAATAAAGCAATTTAGACAACTATTATTTTAAACAGGAATTTAAGGGGTTCTAAGTTTTTTAGCCTATAGGATCATTTCTATGCAATACTTAGTAACTTTCCCCAGGTTGGGGTGCTGCACATAGTATTAGCGCACATGTCATTATCTCCTTTACTACCCAATTACTATCTTTCAGTTGTTACTTAAACGTTCTAGTAGCTTCTAACTCGTGCCTTATGCGTGCATTATCCGTCCCTTACCTATTGTCCTGGAGGTGTTTAGGACCTCTATTTAAGGTGGTTCTAGACTCACCTATGTTGCTTAAAATGAGAAAACTAAGCGACGAACAAAAGTCAAGTAGGACTGTCACGTAAAGAGCAAATATGGGGCTCATGTTAACCTCCACAAATAAACAAAACAAATGCACGCTATTCAAATAAACAATCTTTTAATGATTCAAGATCCTATAGGCAGGATATCTAGATGGGCATAAACAGAATATATAACAGCCTTATTAAAGCGAGCAGCGATTCCTATCAGTTTGCCTACTGATTTTTTTAAAACTCTGAATCTGGGAAAACTTCAAGCAGTACTAAATCACAATTCTTTTTAGCCCCAAAATTCCTATAAGTTTGCCTAAGTGATGAACAGAACAGAATTCGATAGGCATGGAATATACAACTGTTAATCATAGACCTATAAGTTTAACAGACATGTTTTTATCTCTTAGACCCTATAGGCATGCTTTATAATTTGCAGAATTAGTTAACTCCTATAGTCATGATTTCTAAGTGTTAGAACAAATTTGTTTATTTCCTATAGACATGCTTTATAGTTTACAGAATTAGTTAACTCCTATAGGCATGATTTCTAATTTACAGAATTAAGTAATTCCTATAGTCTTGATTTCTAATTTACAGAATTAATTAATTCCTATAGGCATGATTTCAAGGTGCTGAAATTGATTTATTTATTTCCTATGGACATGCTTTCTACGTTTCAAAACTTATTTCACCCTATAGGCATGACATCTAAATTGACTTTTATATCTCCTATAGGCATACATCTATGTGAGCAGGAACTTTAAACAAATTGCCAGGCAAGTGTATTAAGTTACACAAATAAGATCCTATATACATGATCTCTAATGCACATTGAGATTTGAAAATATGCATAAAATATGGGTTCTTGATGCAAAATTGATAAACAACCTATAAAAAGGATTTCTGGGATGCAAAGTATGAAACTTCAGATTTCAAACAGTGAGACAAGATTCGATGGGCATGATTTCTAATGGTATGCACATAAAGAATCACCACAACAACCTATAGGCATGATTTATATTCGAACCTGTAAAAGATATATAACAATCCCTCCCCAGCTTTTACTAATAACCAAATATCTATTTTTACAAATATTATTACTTTATTATAGACCAATATGAATGAATTACATAAAGCTATTCATTACAATATAGGGAGCCTTAGCAGGCCCAACATTAACTCGGAAGCTAGGCCTTCAAGCAAGCAAGTATGATGTCCACAGGTAGTCCATCCATAATACACAAATGGGCTTCTGGTGTGTCAAAGTTCCCAAGGGCCTCAGGGACCCCGGGCAATGCTCACACCAGAACCTTTCTCAGAGAAATAGTTGTACATGATTGGATGACCAGCCCCAGTGTGTCAGAGTTCGGAGAAGTCTCATGGACCCTAGGTAGTTTTCACACTGGGGGTGGTAGGACCCTAGATAACTAAGAGTAGAAGTTTGAAAATAGTATATAAGGGTAGGGGATAATTTTAGAAAAGCAGTTTGATTTTCAGAAGTGAATAAAAATAAGTTACAAGACTACAAACAGAATAGAACAGAACCACATTTCAGCAGATTGGTTCAGACATGGGTACCAATAATTAAACAATCACAACAAGAGCAAGAATAATTAAATTATAGACAGAACTAAACAGGGTCACAATTGAATCAAACAAGGTTTCACATTGATGAAGTTGACTTAGTTTATTAATCACTACTAGGTGTGGAATCATATAGACATGTATTAAGCAGAAGTTACAATAAGAAGAACAAGATAACATGAACTAAGACATAGCTACTAAAACAGAACATGAACTATATATCTTGCAGAAGCATGTTGGAATTTGAAGCACTAACCACACATACATGTCGGACAAAGAGGTAATAAATACTAAAGCATACTAGTTAGAAAGTAAACTGGAAACATATAATAAACAAGACATATCAAGGTTCAAAGTAAGATAATCATATAATTCACAGGGAATAAGGACTGAAGCATAGTAGTTGAGAAAGAGATGGCCAGGAAACAAATATCAAAACAACAGCATGTTGATGTCTATAGTAAACTGGCTACATAGCATATAGAATAGAACATGATAACTGAAACTGAGGCATACCAGTTAAGGAGATAGCAAACAGGAAGGTGAAGGCAATTGGAATCCAAGAGTCTAGCCTTGGCTTTCAGCCGGCTAGACAATGCAGCAAATTGAAGTGATAGAAATAACTCAAGTTGTGTGAGTGTAAGTGTGTGAGTATAGGTTTGTAAGGACGAGCTTGTGTCTCAGCCTGTCTTTGTAAGCATATGCATGTTTGTGTAGGTGTTTTTCTGTTTGTCTTAAAATCAGAATGGTGCAAGGTTTATATAACATTCAGCAGAGTAAACAAGTAAGGCAAGGAAATTAAGGATACATAAATAAAATATGCAAATCAATTAACCAATCAGTTAGGGCTAAACCCAATCAATTAATAAGACAGAATCTGGGAAATATCCCTTAAATAAAGGAGAATCTCATACGAAATCAGTTAGCAGACTGGATTGAAGCTAAATAAGGTAAGCAATAAACCTAAAGACCATTTATAGGCCGGTCGAAACAATAAATACCCAAAAATTTGGCCAGTAGCATAATTAAGGAAGGTAGTACCAATTATGAGTCACATATAAGGAAAGAATAAGTAAAAATCCTTCATAGAGATATCAGTTTGAAAAGAAGTACAATTTCAAACCCTAATTAAGCACGTAAATCAATTGGTTGGTTAACTTAACAGAGCCAAAGTGAACGAGCAAGAATAGTGAGATAAATAATCGAATAATGGAAAACCTTAAGCATATCGAAACACAGAGATGAAACTCAAGCAAAGTAATTAGTCGAGTAGTAAAGGAGAAAGTCCAGAGTTGAGCATCTAAACATTTTTTAAAACATTTGCAGAAACCCTATTGAGAATCAAAACTCTAGCTTTAGGGGAAAAGTGAAATCAGTTGATAATAGTGGTAAAAAAAGAAAGAATCTTAAAGAAAAACTATTAAACAAACTCCAAACACTTCAGATCTAAAGAGATCTGAACCTATTTGGCCAGAAATAATTAGATTTGTACAAAAATTAAACAGAGGTAGAAAAATCGAGTTTTAGACTGGAGATTTAAAGCCATGAAAACAAAAAAATGGTAATACTCATAAACAATGGGTGAATACAGATGGATTCACCAAGATATAGAGGGATTTGAACCGAGTCTGTTCGAATCTTTCTGAGATTCCATCAAATTAACACGGAAGTCGAACAACCAGTAGAGATAGGAGGCCGGATAAGGCCTAAGATCGAAGAGAAAACCCATGAATTGAAGGGGGTTCAGGTGATGGCGGGCTAGGGTTAGGGATAAGGGTGAGAGAGAAGAGAGGAGGAAAGGAATCAGGGGCGGCGAATTTTAGAAAATGAATAGGGTTTGGGGGGTTATGGGTTAATTAAAAAAGGTAATAATATCCTCGACCGTTGATCTCTGAGATCAACGAGTAGGATTCGATCTGGGGGTTGGGCGGGTTTAAATATTGGGTTACTGGGTCGGGTTATGGGTTAATTTTAATTTTAAACATGCTATATGTTAAATACCCAATTAATTTGATAAAATAATTCATAAAATAGCTAATAAATGATAAAAATGATATTTATGCATAAAAATGATTTAAATTAATTACTTAATATTTTAAAAATATAAAAGTTCATTTTCGTATAAAATCAAGTAATTATGCACACATGGGTTATTATTGCAAAGTTATCGCAGTTATAACCTACAAATGTAAATATAATTATGCATAAAATAATTAAAGCTTAATATAGATATAAATGATAAAATTAAGCAATATAATTATCATAAAACCATTTGTGATGCAATTAGTAATTATTTATATAATAAAGCTACTGGAATAAATTAATTAAAAATCCTTTAAAAATGCAGAAATTATGGAAAAAATATTAATTGATGCTCATGCATTGTTTTGGATATATATGCATTTTAAAAATATTATAGGGAAAACTTGGGTATTAACATCCCACAGTCCCATAGAGAGGAGCTGCGCAGGCAGTTTGAGCAATTGCGTCAGGGTGATATGATAGTGACATAGTATGAGATGAGATTTTCAGAGCTATCCCGTCATGCCATTTGGTTGGTCCCTATAGACAGGGACAAGATTAGGAGGTTCCTGGATGGCCTCACATATTAGCTTCGTATCCTTATGACTAGAGAGAGGGTATCGAGTGCTACTTTTGAGCAAGTTGTTGATATTGACCGAGAGATTGAGTTAGTCCGTCGCTAGGAGAGGGATGAGAGAGAGGCCAAGAGGCCTTGAGGATCTGGTAGTTTTGGTGGTTTTCCTTCAGGAGGACAGTTTCAGCACAACAGAGGCCGTCCATTCAGGCAGGCTCAGCCAGGTCGCGCAGGTTATCGTGGTGGATCAACTGGTCGTGGTTCTCACAGTTCTCATCAGAGGCACCCATCATTCAGTGCTCTTACAATTCAGAGTTCATCTCGTGCACCATTGGTACAGGGATCATCTATGCCTAGTTCTTCTAGTGGTTATCCTGGTGCTAGGGGTTCCTTTCAGTCTCCATCTCCAGCACCAGGGAGTTGTTACGAGTGTGGAGAGTTTGGACATATGATGAGACAGTGTCCTCGTCTTCTTGGGGGTCCATCTCATCAGAGGAGTCAACCCTCGACTTCAGCTCCAGTTACTTCACCACCTGCCCAGGCAGCGAGGGGTGGGGGTCAGGCAGCTAGAGTCCGCCCTAGAGGGGGAGGTCGATCAGGTGGAATTTAGGCCCATTTTTATGCACTTCCAGCCAGACCAGATACTATGGCCTAAGATGCAGTGATTATAGGTATTGTTTCAGTTTGGCACCGAGATGCTTCGGTCTTATTTGATCCTGGTTCCATGTATTCCTATGTTTCATCATATTTTACCCATTTTCTGGATATGCGCCACGAGTCTTTGGTTACATATGTTCATGTGTCGACTCCAGTGGGCGATACTATTATTGTGGACCGCGTGTACCAGTCGTGTGTGATATCTATTGGGGGTCTGGAGACCCGAGTGGATTATTGCTTAGCATGGTTGACTTTGATGTGATATTTGGAATGGATTGGTTATCTCCGTGTCATGATGTTCTTGATTGCCACGCTAAGACCGTGACCTTAGCGATACTGGGATTTTCGAGAGTCAAGTGGAGAGGTTCTATTGATTATGTGCCTAGTAGGGTGATTTCCTACCTGAAGGCTCAGCGTATGGTGGAGATGAGGTGTTTATCATATTTGACTTTTGTGAGGAATGTCAGTGCTGAGACTACCACTGTTGACTCTGTTCCTGTAGTCCGTGATTTTTCGGACGTGTTTCCTACAGATCTACCGGGCATGCCGTCTGATAGGGACACTGATTTTGATATTGATTTGGTGCCAGGTACTTAGCCTATTTTTATTCCACTGTATCGTATGGCACTGGTAGAATTAAAGGAAGTGAAAGAGCAGCTTCAGGAACTCCTAGATAAGGGGTTCATTCGTCCTAGCGTGTCACCTTGGGGTGCACCAGTGTTGTTTGTGAAGAAGAAGTATGGTTCCATGAGGATGTGTATTGACTACAGGTAGTTTAACAAGGTTACAGTCAAGAATAAGTATGCTCTTCCTCGCATTGATGATTTGTTTGACCAACTTCAGGGAACCAGGGTGTTCTCTAAGATTGATTGGAGATCCGGGTATCATCGACTGATTCGGGAGTCTGATATTCCTATGACAACTTTCAGGACCCGTTATGGCCACTATGAGTTTTTGGTTATGTCTTTTGGGCTAACCAATTCCCCAGCAGAGTTCATGCATCTGATGAACAACGTATATAAGTCATATTTGGATTCCTTTGTTATTGTGTTCATTGATGACATTCTGGTGTACTCTCATATCTAGGAGGAGCATGCTCAGCATTTGAGAGTAGTATTGCAGAGATTGAGGGAGGAGAAACTTTATGCAAAGTTTTCTAAGTGTGAGTTTTGGCTTGGCTCAGTATCTATCTTGGGGCACGTGGTGTCCAGTGAGGGTATTCAGGTTGATCCGAAGAAGATAGAGGCGGTGCAGAGTTGGCCTAAACCGTCCTCAACTACAGAGATCAGGAGCTTCCTTGGTTTGGCGGGATATTACCATCGCTTTGTAGGGGTTTTCTTCTATTGCTTCTCCCTTGACAAAATTGACCCAGAAGAGTGCTCTGTTCAGGTGGTCAGACAAGTGTGAGAAGAGCTTTCAGAATCTCAAGACGACTTTGACCACATCTCTAGTGTTAGTATTTCCATCAGCTTCAGGTTCTTATACCGTGTATTGTGACCTCGAGGATATGCATTGGTTGTGTTTTTATGTAGGAGGGTAGGGTGATTGCCGACGCCTTGCGCCAGTTGAATACTCATGAGAAGAATTATCCAGTGCATGATCTTGAGTTAGCAGCCATTGTTCATGCCTTGAAGATTTAGCGTCATTATTTGTATGGGGTTCATTGTGAGGTTTTTACTGATCACCGTAGTCTGCATCATTTATTTAAGCAGAAGGATCTGAAATTGAGTCATCGTAGACGGTTGGAGCTCCTCAAGGACTATGATATCACTATTCTATACCATTCGGGGAAGGTCAATATAGTGGCCGATGCCTTGAGTCACACAACAGAGAGTTTGGGGAGTCTAGCATATCTTCCAGCAGCAGAGAGACCTATAGCACTTGATGTTCAGGCCTTAGCGGGCCAGTTTGTGAGGTTAGATCTATCGGAGCCCTTCCGGGTATTAGATTGCGTAGCCTCCAGGTATTCTCCTTATGACCGCATCAGAGAGCGCCAGTATGATGATCCACACTTGCTCGTTCTTCAGGATAGGGTTCGGTGAGGTGATGCCAGGGATGTAGTTATTGGTGATAATGGTGCGTGAGGATGCAGGGTCGGATATGTGTGCCTAATGTATATGGGCTTCGAGAGTTGATTCTAGAGGAGGCCCACAACTCGCGGTATTCCATCAATTCGGGTGCCGCGAAGATGTATCAGGATCTGAGACAAAATTATTAGTGGAGGCGGATGAAGAAGGATATTGTTGGATTTGTAGCTCGATGCCTCAACTGTCAGTAGTTCAAGTATGAGCACCATAGACCAGGTGGATTGAATCAGAGGTTGGATATTCCGGAGTGGAAGTGGGAGCGGATCACCATGGACTTTGTAGTTGGGCTCCCACGGACTTCAGAGAAGTTCGATGCTATTTGGGTTATCGTGGAAAAACTAACCAAGTCCGTGCACTTCATTCCTGTTGGTTCTACTTATACTTCGGAGAGGTTGGCCGAGATTTATATCCGGGAGATTGTCCGATTGCATGGTGTTCTAGTTTCCATCATTTCTGATAGAGGTACTCAGTTCACGTCAGAGTTTTGGAGGTCCGTGTAGAGAGAGTTGGGTACTCAAGTTGAGTTGAGCTCAACTTTCCATCCTTAGATGGACGGGCAGTCCGAGCGCACTATTCAGATACTAGAGGACATGTTGCGCGCTTGTGTTATTGATTTTGGGGGTTCATGGTACCAGTTTCTGCCACTCGCGAAGTTTGCATATAATAATAGTTATCAGTCGAGTAGTTAGATGGCTCTATATGAGGCTTTATACCGGAAGAGGTGTAGATCTCCGGTCGGTTGGTTTGATCCGGGTGAGGCTAGACTCTTGGGCACATATTTGGTACAGGATGCTTTAGATAAGGTGAAGTTGATTTAGGAGCGGCTTCGCATGATGCAGTCTAGGCAGAAGAGCTATGTGGACCGGAAGGTCCAGGATGTATCTTTCCTGGTTGGGGAGAAGTTTCTACTGAAGGTGTCACCCATGAAGGGTGTTATGCGGTTTGGGAAGAAGGGTAAGTTGAGTCCCCGGTTCATTGGGCCATTTGAGGTGCTTCAGAGGGTTGGGGAGGTGGCTCATAGACTTGTTTTGCCACCTAGCTTGTCGAGTGTGCATACAATATTTCACGTTTCCATGCTTCAGAAATATGTTGGTGACCCGTCTCATGTTTTGGACTTCAACACGGTTCATCTAGAGGGTGATATGTCTTATGAGGTGGAGCCAGTAGCTATTTTGGGTCAACAAGTCAGAAGGTTGAGATCTAAGGATATAACTTCGGTTAAGGTGCAATGGAGAGGGAAGCCGGTGGAGGAGACCACCTGGGAGACCGAGCGGGAGGTGCGAAGCAGATATCCTCACTTATTTGAGACTCCGGGTATGTTTCTAGACCCGTTCGAGGATGGACATTTGTTTAAGAAGGGGACAATGTAACGACCTGGCCGGTCATTCTGAGAGTTTAGCCCCGTTTCCCCTATTTATGTATTATTATGTGTTGTTCAACCCCATCATATTGTGTTAGGTTGGTTGGCTCGGGTTCGGAGCGGTTGTGGTGAGAAATGAGACACTTAGTGTCTTAAGTCGGTTAAATAGTTGGAAAAGTCAACCGAAAGTTGACCTATAGGTAAACGATCTCGGAATGTGATTTTTATGGCTCAGGTAGCTTTGTTAGGTGATTTGGGATTTATGAGTGTGTTCGGAATGTTGTTCGGAAGTCCGGAGTAGAATTAGGCTTGAATCGGCGAAATTGGATTTTTGGTGATTTTCGGTCGATGATCACGCTCAACTATGTCTTATAAAAGACTAAGCGGGCGTTGCAAATATAATCCGG
>ML339165.1:0-58398 GCA_005239505.1 Nicotiana paniculata | reverse complement strand
GTCTTAAATAGAACCTATTAAAAGTAAGATAAAATTTTAAAATATTAAGATTAGATATAACATTAATATTTTTAGCAAAAAAAATAGTATAGAATTTTGGTGTGGTCAAAAATAGTTGTTCACAGTGACTGTCGTGGACAGTCCTCCAGTCGAGGTTATCCTTCATGGAGGGCTTATATTGTTGATAATGCCTCGTGGAGGGCTTACGAATTTGAAGTTGTCGTCCCTGAGGTCTTATGGCTATGATGTTGCCTTATGGAGGGTTTACATTGGTGCCTTATGGAGGGCTTACGAGCTCCAAGTTGCCGGCCCTGAGGTCTTACGGCTTCGAGATTTTCGTAACTCGATGAGGTGACTGTCGTGCACAGTCGCCAAGTCAAGATTATGCCTCATAGAGGGCTTATACTATTGATATTTCCACACGGAGGGCTTACAAATTTGAAGTTGTCGGCCCTGAGGTATTATGACTTTGATGTTGCCTCTTGGAGGGCTTACATTGGTGCCATATCGAGGGTTTTTGAGCTCGAAGTTGCCGGCCCTGAGGTCTTAAGGCTTCGAGTTTTTGGTAACTCAATGAGGTGACCGTCGTGGACAGCCCTCGTATCGAGGTTATGCCTCATGGAGGGCTTATACTGTTCATATATCCTCATGGAGGGCTCGCAAATTTGAACTTGTCGGCCCCGAGGTCTTACGTCTTTGAGTTTTTGGTAACTCTAAGATGTGAGTGACGTGGACAATCCCCGAGTTGAGGTTATGCCTCATGGAGGGCTTATACTGTTGATATTACCTCATGGAGGGCTTACGAATTTGAAGTTGCCGGCCCAGAGGTTTTATGGCTTTGATGTTTCATTGTGGAGGGCCTTAATTTGTGCCTTGTGGAAGGTTTACGAGCTTGAATTTTTCGGCCATGAGGTCTTACGGCTTCGAGTTTTTGGTAACTCGATGAGGTGACTATCGTGGACAGTCCTCGAGTCGAGGTCTGCCTCATGGAGGGCTTATTCTGTTGATATTGCCTCACGGAGGGCTTATGAATTTTAATTTTCCGGTCCTGAGGTCTTATGGTTGTGATGTTTCCTTGTGAAGGGCTTACATTGGTGCCTTATAGAGGGCTTACGAGCTCGAAATTTGGCCCTGAGGTCTTACGGCTTTGAGTTTTTTAAAACTCGATGAGGTGACTATCGTGGACAGTCCCCGAGTTGAGGTTATGCTTCATGGAGGGTTTATATTGTTTATATTGCCTTATGGAGGGCTTACAAATTTGAAGTTGCCGGCTCTGAGGTCTTATGGCTTTGATGTTTCCTTGTGGAGTGGAGGGCTTACATTGCTGCCGTATGGAGGGCTTATAAGCTCGAAATTGCCGTCCCTGAGGTCTTATGGCTTCGAGTTTTTGGTAACTCGATGAGGTGACTGTCGTGGACAGTCCCCGAGTCGAGGTTTTGCCTTATGAATGGCTTATACTGTTGATATTGCCTCATGGAGGGCTTATGAATTTGAAGTTGCCGACCCTGAGGTCTTATGGATTTGATGTTGCCTTGTGGAGGGCTTACATTGGTGCCTTATGGAGGGCTTACGAGCTCGAATTTTTTCCATGAGGTCTTACGGCTTTGAGTTTTTGAAAACTCGATGAGGTGACTATCGTGGGCAGTCCCCGAGTCGAGGTTATGCTTCATGGAGGGTTTATATTGCTGATATTGCCTCATAGAGGGCATACGAATTTGAAGTTGCCGGCTCTTAGGTCTTATGGCTTTGATGTTTCCTTGTGGAGGGCTTACATTGCTGCCGTATGGAAGGCTTATGAGCTCGAAGTTGTCGGCCCTGAGGTCTTACGGCTTCGAGTTTTTGGTAACTCGATGAGGTGACTGCCGTGGACAGTCCCCAAGTCGAGGTTATGCCTCGTGGAGTGCTTATATTGTTGATATTGCCTCATGGAGTGCTTACGAATTTGAAGTTGACGGACCTAAGGTCTTACGGCTTCGAGGTTTTGTTAACTCGATGAGGTGACTGTCGTTGACAGTCCCCGAGTCGAGGTTATCCCTCATGGAGGGTTTATATTATTGATATTGGCTCATGGAAGGCGTATGAATTTGAAGTTGCCGGCCCTGAGGTCTTATCGCTTTGATGTTTCCTTGTGGAGGGCTTACATTGGTGCCTTCTGGAAGGCTTATGAGCTCGAATTTTCCGGCCCTAAGGTGTTACGACTTTGTGTTTTTGGTAACTCGATGAGGTGACTGTCGTGGACTGTCCATGAGTCGAGGTTATGCCTCATGGAGGGCTTATACTGTTGATATTTCCTCATGGAGGGCTTACAAATTTGAATTTGCGGGCCCTGAGGTCTTATGGCTGTGATGTTACCTTGTGGAGGGCTTACATTGGTGCCATATCGAGGGTTTACGAGCTCAAAGTTGCCGGCCCTGAGGTCTTAAGTCTTCGAGTTTTTGGTAACTCGATGAGGTGAGCGTCGTGGACAGCTCCCGTATAGAGGTTATGCCTCATGGAGGGCTTATACTGTTGATATTGCCTCATGGAGGGCTCACAAATTTGAAGTTTCCGGCCCTAAGGTCTTACGTCTTTGAGTTTTTGATAACTCGATGAGGTGACTGTCGCGGACAATCCCCGAGTTGAGGTTATGCCTCATGGAGGGCCTATACTGTTGATATTGCCTCATGTTGGGCTTATGAATTTGAAGTTGCCGGCCATGAGGTCTTATGGATTTGATGTTTCCTTGTGGAGGGCTTACATTGGTGCCTTATGGAGGGCTTACGAGCTCGAATTTTCCGGCCCTGAGGTCTTACGGCTTCGAGTTTTTGAAAAGTTGATGAGGTGACTATCGTGGACAGTCCCCAAGTCGAAGTTATGCCTCATGGAGGGTTTATATTGTTAATATTGCCTCATAGAGGGCTTACAAATTTGAAGTATTCGTCCCTGAGGTCGTATGGCTTTGATGTTTCCTTGTGGAGGGCTTACGTTGGTGCCTTATGGAGGGCTTACGAGCTCGAAGTTGCCGGCTTATACTGTTGATAATGCCTCATGGAAGGTTTACGAATTTTAAGTTGCCATCCCTGAGGTCTTATGGCTATGATGTTCCCTTCTGGAGGGCTTACATTGGTGCCTTATGGAGGGCTTACGAGCTCGAAGTTGCCGGCCTTGAGCTCATACGGCTTCGAGTTTTTTGTACCTCGATGAGGTGACTGTCGTGGATAGTCCCCAAGTCAAGGTTATGCCTTATCGAGAGCGTATACTATTGATATTGCCACATGGAGGGCTTATACTGTTGATAATGCTTCATGGAGGGCTTACGAATTTGAAGTTGCTGTCCCTGAGGTCATATGGCTATGATGTTCCCTTCTGGAGGGCTTACATTGGTGCCTTATGGAGGGCTTACGAGCTCGAAGTTGCCGGCCATGAGGTCTTACGGCTTCGAGTTTTTCGTAACTCGATGAGGTGACTGTCGTGGATAGTCCCCAAGTCAAGGTTATGCCTTATGGAGAGGTTATACTATTGATATTGCCACATGGAGGGCTTACAAATTTGAAGTTGCCGACCCTGAGGTCTTATGGATTTGATGTTTCCTTGTGGAGGGCTTACATTGGTGCCATATCAAGGGCTTACGAGCTCGAAGCTGCCGGCCTTGAGGTCTTAAGGCTTCGAGTTTTTGGTAACTCGATGAGGTGACCGTCGTGGACAGTCCCCGTGTCGAGGTTATGCCTCATGGAGGGATTATACTTTTGATATTTACTCATAGAGGGTTCACAAATTTGAAGTTGCCGGCCTTGAGGTCTTACGTCTTTGGGTTTTTGGTAACTCGATGAGGTGACTGTCGCGAACAATCCCCGAGTTGAGGTTATGCCTCATGGAGGGCTTATACTGTTGATATAGCCTCATGGAGGGCTTACGAATTTGAAGTTGCTGGCCCTGAGGTCTTATTGTTTTGATGTTTCCTTGTAGAGTGCTTACATTGGTTCCTTATGGAGGACTTACGAGCTTGTATTTTCTGGCCCTGAGGTCTTACGGCTTCGAGTTTTTGAAAACTTGATGAGGTGACTGTCGTGGATAGTCCCCGAGTCGAGGTTATGCCTCATGGAGGGTGTTTATTGCTAATATTGCCTCATGGAGGGCTTACGAATATGAAGTTGCCGTCCTCGAGGTCGTATGGATTTGATGTTGCCTTATGGAGGGCTTACATTGGTGCCTTATGAAGGGGTTATGAGCTCAAAGTTGCCGGCCCTGAGGTCTTACGGCTTCGAGTTATTGGTAACTCGATGAGGTGACTGTCGTGGACAGCCCCTGAGTCGAGGTTATCCCTCATGGAGGGCTTATACTGTTGATAATGCCTCATGGAGGGCTTACGAATTTGAAGTTGCCAGCCCTGAGGTCTTATGGCTTTTCTGTTTCTTTGTGGAGGGCTTACATTGGTGCCTTACGAAGGGCTTACGAGCTCGAAGTTGCCGGCCCTGAGGTCTTACGGCTTCGGGTTTTTTGTAACTTGATGAGGTGACTGTCGTGTACAGTCCCCAAGTCAAGGTTATGGCTCATGGAGGGCTTATACTATTGATATTGCCACATGGAGGGCTTACAAATTTGAAGTTGCTGGCCCTAAGGGCTTATGGCTTTGATGTTGCCTTGTCGAGGGCTTACATTGGTTCGATATCGAGGACTTACGAGCTCGAAGTTGCTATCCCTAAGGTCTTATGGCTCTGAGTTTTAGGTAACTCGATGAGGTGACCGTCGTGGACAGCCCCCGTGTCGAGGTTATGCCTCATGGAGGGCTTATACTACTGATATTTCCTGATGTTGGCCTTACAAATTTGAAGTTGCCAGCCTTGAGGTCTTACGTCTTTGAGGTTTTGGTAAATCAATGAGGTGACTGTCTTGGACAATCCACGAGTTGAGGTTATGCCTCATGGAGGGCTTGAGAATTTGAAGTTGCCGGCCCTGAGGTCTTATGGGTTTGATGTTTCCTTGTGGAAGGCTTACATTGGTACCTTATGGAGGGCTTACGAGCTCGAATTTTCCGGCCCTGAGGTCTTACAGCTTCGAGTTTTTGGTAACTCGATGAGGTGATTGTCGTGGATAGTCCCCGAGTCGAGGTTATGCCTCATGGAGGGTTTATATTGTTAATATTGCCTCATGGAGGGCTTACGAATATGAAGTTGTCGTCCTCGAGGTCGTATGGCTTTGATGTTGCCTTATGGAGGGCTTACATTGGTGCCTTATGGAGGGCTTACGAGCTCGAAGCTGCAGGCCCTGAGGTCTTACGGCTTTGAGTTTTTGGTAACTCGATGAGGTGCCTGTCGTGGACAGTCCCTGAGTCGAGGTTATCCTTCACGGAGGGCTTATACTGTTGATAATGCCTCATGGAGGGCTTACGAATTTGAAGTTGCCAGCCGTGAGGTCTTATGGCTTTGATGTTGCCTTGTGGAGGGCTTACATTGGTGCCTTATGGAGGGCTTACGAGCTCGAAGTTGCCGGCCCTGAGGTGTTACGGCTTCGGGCTTTTTGTAACTCGATGAGGTGACTGTCGTGGACAGTCCCCAAGTCAAGGTTATGCCTCATGGAGGGTTTATACTATTGATATTGCCACATGGAGGGCTTACAAATTTGAAGTTGTTGGCCCTAAGGTCTTATGGCTTTGATGTTGCCTTGTGGAGGGCTTACATTGGTGCCATATCGAGGTCTTACGAGCTCGAAGTTGCCAGCCCTAAGGTATTAAGGCTTCGAGTTTTTGGTAACTCGATGACGTGACCGTCGTGGATAGCCCCTGTGTCGAGGTTATGCCTCATGGAGGGCTTATACTACTGATATTTCCTGATGTAGGGCTTACAAATTTGAAGTTGCCGGACCTGAGGTCTTACGTCTTTGAGGTTTTGGTAACTCAATGAGGTGACTATCGTGGACAATCCCCGAGTTGAGGTTATGCCTCATGGAGGGCTTATACTGTTGATATTGCCTCATGGAGGGCTTACGAATTTGAAGTTGCCGGCCCTGAGGTCAGGCTTTGATGTTTCCTTGTGGAAGGCTTACATTGGTGCCTTATGGAGGGCTTACAAGCTCGAATTTTCCGGCCATGAGGTCTTACAGTTTCGAGTTTTTGGTAACTCGATGAGGTGATGTCGTTGACAGTCCCCGAGTCGAGGTTATGCCTCATGGATGGCTTATACTGTTGATATTTCCTCATGGAGGGCTTACGAATTTGAAGTTGTCGGCCCTGAGGTCTTATGGCTTTGATGTTTCCTTGTGGAGGGCTTACATTGGTTCCTTATGGAGGATTACGAGCTAAAAGTTGCCGGCCTTGAGGTCTTACGGCTTCGAGTTTTCGTAACTCGATGAGGTGACTGTCGTGGACAGTCCCCAAGTCAAGGTTATTCCTTATGGAGGGCTTATACTATTGATATTGGCACATGGAGGGCTTACAAATTTGAATTTGCCGGCCCTGAGGTCTTATCACTTTGATGTTGCGTTTTGGAGGTCTTACATTGGTGCCATACCGAGGGCTTACGAGCTTGAAGTTGCCGGCCCTGAGGTATTAAGCCTTCGAGTTTTTGGTAACTCGTTGAGGTGACCGTCGTGGACAGCCGATGTGTCGAGGTTATGCCTCATGGAGGGCTTATACTGATCTTCAACTGATGATAGCCAGAACGCAAGTCAATCTTGGAAAACACCATGGCACCCTATAACTGATTAAATAAATCATCGATACGAGGCAAATGATACATGTTCTTCACTGTAACCTTGTTCAACTGCAGATGGTCAATACGCATATGCATAGAAGCATTGTTTTTCTTCATAAACAAGACTGGAGCACCCCAAGGTGATACACTGGGCTTGATGAAACCCTTATCAAGCAACTCCTGCAACTGCTGCTTCAACTCCTTCAACTCAGGAGGAGCCATACGGTAAGGAGTAATATATATGGCCTGATTTCCCTACAACAAATCAATGCTAAAATCAATATCTCTATCGGGCAGCATGCCCGGAAGATCAGCGGGAAACACACCAGGGAACTCGCTCACTACTGGAACTGAATCATTTGTAGGGGTATTAATATTGACATCTCTCGCATAGGCCAAATACATATCACACCCCTTCTCAACCATTCGTTGAGCCTTAAGATATGAAATGACCCTGCGGGGAGTATACTTTAAGGTACCTCTCTTCTCTAATCGTGGTAAGCCTGGCATAGCCAGCGTCACGGTCTTAGCGTGACAATCAAGAAATAGCATAATGGGGCGACAACCAGTCTATGCCCAAGATAACATCAAAATCTACCATACTAAGTAATAATATATCGGCTCTGGTCTCAAAATCACTAAGAGCAGTCAAACACGACCGATATACGCGGTCCACAATAAGAGAATCTCCCACATGAGTAGATACATAGACATGGGAACTCAAAGAATCCTGACATACCCCCAAATATGGAGCAGAATAAGAAGACACATATGAATACGTGGAGCCTGGGTCAAATAATACCGGTACATCCGTATGGCAGACAGGGACAATACATGTGATGACTAAATCTGAAGTGACAGCCTCTGAACGGGATGGAAGGGCATAGTATCTGGTATGGCCTCCCCTCTAGTGCGACCTCGACCTCCCCAACCTCCACCTCGAGCTGCCTGGGAAGGTGGAGCGACAGTTGGGGCTGGAAGAATGGCCGGAGGACCCGGTGGAGCATGTGGTGGTTGAGAAGTTTATGGAGGTGCACCCCTCTTGTATCTGGGGAAATCCCTAACCATATGACGAGTATCACCACACTCAAAACAACCCCTCAGAGGATACGGTGGCTGAAAATGACTCAGACATGACCTGCTGGACTGGCCGATAATAGAACCTCGAGTAGGAGGCACACTAGAAGTTGGCGGTGCATAATAAGGCTCCTGAGGCCTAGGAGGACCTGGAACAGCGCTGGCTGCTGGAAGAGCCGAATGGACATCTCTATTCATAAAACCCCTACCATGGCGTGATGCTGACGCACGAGCTCCTGAAAAATGACGTGTCTATCGAGAACTCTTGGCGTCTCTGTCCCGGGTAAACATGCCCTCCACTCTCCTGGCAATACTCACGGCCTACTGATAAGTGATATCCATCTCCAACTCCCTGACCATACTAGTCCGAATACAGGAGTGGAGTCCCTCAATGAAGTGATGAACCCTCTCTATGACTGTAGCAACCAAGGTCGATGCATGTCAAGCTAACTCACTGAAACGGACTGCATACTCCGACACTGTCATAGCACCCTGGCGCAGCTACTCAAACTTTGCGCGCCAAGCATCCCTGAGGCCCTGAGGGATATACTCACGCAAGAACATCTCTGAAAATTGAGTCCAAGTGAGTGAGGTTGCCTCGTCCGGACTATTAATCTCATAGGCATGCCACCACTGATATTCCGCTCCCCTCAGCTGGAAAGCGGTGAAGGAAACCCCAATCGTCTCCACAATTCCCATAGTGCGGTGAATATGATGACACTCCTCAAGAAAACTCAGAGCATCGTTTGAATCTAGTCCGCTGAAAATAGGTGGGTGGTACTTCTTGTACCTCTCGAGCCTGAGATGCTCTGCCTCAGAAGCAGCTACCCTGGTCTCATGCTGAACCGGAGCCACTAGGGGCAGAGGAATAAACTCTAGGGCCTGATTAACATAGACCCTCTACTCAGGAGTGTGGGTTGCGGGAGTATGTGCCCCTCCCCCGGCCTGAGATGTGGCTGGAGCTATCGGAACCAGCCCAGCTTGAGCCAAAGTGCTTAACATGCTCATGAACTGAGCCAAGGTCTCCTGAAGGGCTGGAGCAACAATGGTGTCTAGTGTGGGCCCTCCAGATGGAGGTGCAAGGCGCTCCTCTATCTCCACTCGCAGAGGTGCTCAGGCTGCACCGCGTGGTCATCCTCTACCCCGACCACAGCCTCTGACGGCTCTAGAAGAGGGCTTGGGTGCCAGATCATCGGTCCTCCCGGTATAGGTCCTCACCATCTCTGAGAAATAATAGAATAGAAATTTTAAATCTCAATGTCAATAACTCGCACGACAAGGAAATCAAAGAGGTATGATTGTTCTTACCAGTTACATAGCCTCCCGAAGATAAGTACGGACGTCTTCGCACCGATCCGCGAGACTCTAATAAATCGGCTTGTCACTCACGACTCCTATGAACCTAGTGCTCTGATACCAACTTGTCACGAGCCATCTTACCATTTCGAAAGGTGTCGTGACGGCACCTAGTCTCTACGACTAGGTAAGCCTATTATTGTGGAAAATGAAAAAAAACATAAAGATAAAAGCCACAAATGTCTAATATAATAAGCAGGGATAGTGCCACTCGGAATATATAATATCATCACTCCCAATACCCGAAATGTCGCCAGTGACAAGCTACTAAATTTCTACATTGCTCTATACAAAGGTCTGACAGAAACAAGGGAAAATTTCTATGCGGAGGAATAGAAGGAGACTTCGAGGTCTGCGGACGCGAGCAAATGTACCATGAAGTCTTCTCAAGAAACAGCCACACACTAAACCCGAGGCTGATAGCACGTACCTGGATCTGCACACGAATAACATGTGCGGGAAAGGGTATGTACACTAAAATGGTACCCAACAAGTGCCAAGCCTAACCTCGATCGAGTAGTGACGAGGTCGGGTCAGGGCCCTACCGGAGTAAATATAATGAACTAAAGTAGTAATATATATAAATATATTCTACAATAAAATAGTTAAGGAAGTTCACAGAAATAACAGTCAAAGGAGCCCTCAGCTCAGAACAAGAAACACAATAGGGAAATATCCCGGGATACCGTCTCGTAGTCACGAAATAATTATGCGGTACATGGGGAGATTATCCCGGAGTATGTCCGTAATCCCAAAGTAAATATGCAGTGTTGGGGGATCTCTCAGAATATGTAACGACTCTGCCGGTCGTTCCGAGATTAATAGCCCCGTATTCCTCATTTCTCCTTCTCTATGTGTTGTTCAGCCTTATTATGTTGCTTTGGGTTGGTTGGTCAGGGTTCGGAGTGATTTTGGAAGGGAATGAGATACTTAGTCTCTCAATTTGGAAATTTAGTTGGAAAATTCAACCGGAAGTTGACTTATGAGTAAACGATCTCGGATTAGGGTTTTTATGGTTCAGATAGCTCCGTTAGGTGATTTTGGACTTAGGAGTATGTTCGGAATGTTATTTGGAGGTCTGTGGTAGAATTAGGCTTGAATTGGAAAAATTAGAAATTTGGCGATCCGGTTGGCAGTGGAAAATTAGATATCAGGGTCGGAATGCAATTCTGAAAATTAGAGTAGGTTCGTAGTTTCATTTGTGACGTGTGTGCAAAATTTGAGGTTATTCGGACGAGGATTGGTAGGTTTCGGCGTTGTTTGCGGAATTCGGAAGTTTAGAAGTTCTTAGGATTGAATCCGGGAGTAATTTGGTATTTTTGATGTTGTGTTGAGAAATTAGAAAGCTTGACTAATTTTATATGATGTTATGGGATGGATTGGTATGATTGGTCGGTTTCCCGAGGGGCTCGGGTGAGTTTTAGGGTGGTTTCGAACAATTTCTAAGTCATATTTAGCTTCTAGTTTTTGGTTAAAGTAGTGTGCTACGCGATCACGGGGAATTGGTTGCAATCGCGATGAGTAAAATGAGAGAAAATGGCCAGTGAATCGCGATAACGGAAGGCCTTTCGCGATCACGTAGAGGAAATTTTCTACTGCATTGACCCAACTTTGGAAGCTTGTATCTTGCAATCTATAAGGAATTTTGAGATGATCCAGAAATGAAAGTTGTAGTACATTGTGTCTAGTGTTCAGAAAATTAAACCATTTGGAATTTGGAAGATCTTGGAAATCGCATTGTGTTGCATAGGGCTAACTTTGGCGGCTTATATATTGTAATATATAAGGAATTGGGAAATGATTAAATAATAAAGGATGTATCCCTTGGTGTCTAGTTTACAAAAAGTCAAACCATTTTCAATTTGGAGTTTTGTACAAAACATTATGACTATTACATTAGAGGCTATCTAGAAGAGCTGCGCATTTGTTCTTCACGATCACGAAGTATTTTCCGCAATCGCGAGAGGCAAATTTTAGGCTGAGAAAATTTGTGCTTGCGATTGGGAAGCATTTCCCGTGATTGCGATGAGTAAATACCTTGGCAGAAGCTATATATCGAGGTTTCGGCCATTTTTAACATATTTGGAGCTATGGAGCTCGAATTGAAGCGATTTTCACCATATGGAATGGGGTAAGTGATTTCTATCTAATTTTGGACAAAATCCATGATTACTCCTTTAATTGCATCATTTAATTTGTAATTTGAGGTGGAAAATTGGGGAAAATGGGGAAGAATTCTTGAGTTGGATTTTTGGGGATTTGAGAGGTCATATGTGATCGGATTTTGATGAATTTGGTATGTATAGACTCGTGAGTGAATAAAGATTTTGGTTTTGTGATTTTTATCAGATTCCGAGACGTGGACCCGGGAGTCGGGTTTGGCCAATTTCAGGATTTTTGATGTAATTTGATAGTTTTCGTGTGGGCTTTGTTCCTTTAGCATATATTGATGCTAATGTTATGGTTGTGAATAGATTCAGAGCCATTGGAGGCCGATTCGAGGGACAAGAGTATCGCGGAGTAGATTCTCATTCGGATCAACGTAAGTAATGATTGAAAATCTTGTCCTGAGGGTATGAAACCCGGATTTCACATCGTTTCACTATTTTGAAGTGGTGCACATGCTGGATGAAAAGCGTGTGGCGTGCACCATTGTGGATTGCGACTTGGTCTTTCCCATAACAACTATTAAGTTGCGTATTTTGACTGAAAACCATATAATATTTTGTGTTTTAGAAATTATTACTACGTTTTAGGCTGAATGTCGTATTTGGGTCTCGTGCCAAGTTGTTTGGACCCTTAGGGGCCTTTACTACTATTTCCTCATTGTTTTGATTAAAATCTGTACTCGTTCATGCTATGTTTTTACTGATTTCATAACTCAGTCTTATTTACTCTGTTTTGATGCATAAAATGATATTTTGGGCTGAGCACCTTGTTTTATTGATAGCTCGAGTGGCTTGATAGGTTTCCGACTCAGTGGGGACGAGGGCCTGTGTTGTGAGGAAGTTATGGGAATTGGTTGCACGCCACAGCATGTTGTTACTGATTCGTGATTATGTGAGGCCGAGGGCCTGACTGATTTATGCCACGAGGTGACTTGATGTTGTTACTGATATATGATTATGTGAGACTGAGGGCCAGATAGATGATGCCACGAGATGGCTTGTTATATCGCTTGGGCTGTAGGAGCCCTTCTGGAATCTGCACACCCCTAGTGAGCGCACGTACCTACTGAGTGCGAGTGTCGAGTGACGAGTGATTGGGAGGCATGAGTGATTGTGAGGTATTCCAGAGGGGCTGATTCTAAGAAATGTTATGCCCAAGGGGTTGATTCTAAGTAGTGTTATGCCCGAGGGGCGTTTTATGATACTTGTTTTTTCCCGAGTGGCTATTTATTATTTTTTATCACTTTTACTCTAAACCTCTTGAACTTCTGTCGAAATTGTTGGTAAAATATTCTCAAATGATTTTTACTGAAATCGGCTTTTAAGCGTGAAAATTTAGCATATATATACTGTTGGAAAGAAATGCTGCACTTACTGTGAATTTATGACATGTATTTATGTGTTTCTTACTCATCAGACCTTATTTACATTTATTACTTACTGAGTTGGCGTACTCACATTACTCCCTGCACCTTGTGTGCAGATTCAGGTGCTAAAGCGTCTGAGTGAGAGTTGGTCTTCCCTATATCAAAGTGTTTCGGAGATCCGCGAGGTAGCTGCACGGTGTCCGCAGCCTTGCCTTCTCTTTCCTACTTTTTATAGCATTTATATTTTTCCCAGAGTTGTATATTTAGTTCAGTTGCTCATGACTAGTGACTCCAGGATTTTCGGATGTATTTGATGTTAGTATATCCTTGCTTATTTTGAAATGCTTAAACAGAATTTCCTTTATGAAATATCATATTAGTAATGATTTGAATTAAAATTTTCTTTATGCTCTAAGTAGTGAATTGGCTAGCCTAGTATCACGATAGGCTTCATCACGGCCAGGATGGTTTTAGGGTCATGACAAGTTGGTATCAGAACTCTAGACTACATAGGACTTACCCGTCATGAGCAGGTTTATTAGAGTATTGCGGATCGGTACAGAGGCGTATATACTTATCTTCGAGACGCTGCGGAACCCTTAGGAAAAATCTCACATTCTTGAATTGTTTTCGTGCGAATCCATTTATTCAACCATAACTCTTTGAATTCCTTTCATGTATTCGAATGCGCACGTGAGTGCTAGGTATCAGTTGTGCATCGATGGCTTGTGATTTCCATGTATGAGTTGCAAGATTGATTTGTGCAAGTTGATAATGGGTCAGTCTGGAGGATTTGAGGCCCGGTTTTGTCTATGGCTTGAGTGCTGAGATTTTGATTGTGTGAGCACGTGCATTTAGGACTTATATGTCTGTTGTGCCTCTATTGGTGGGATTTTGTGGCTGGATGACTATGTGGTGAGTGTGATTTGATGATGAGATGTGTTCAAATTGTTTGATTATGACAAAAAGAATTGGCTGGAGATGTGGCAAGAACTATAGATTGTTTGACTTCTATCTTGAGTTGGCATATGGCCTCGAGTTGTGAGTGTATTGAAGGACCTCTCATGCATTTTAGTTGTGGAGTGAAGTGGATCTTTCTGTTGTGTTACGAGTTCCTGGTGATGTCTTTTGAGTTGACCAATGCCCCAACAACGTTCATATATTTGATTAACAGTGTATTCCAGCCGTATTTGTACCGCTTCGTTATTATATTCATTGATGGAATCATGTCCTACTCACATAGACAAGATGGGCATACTCAGCATTTGAGGATGGTGTTATAGAGATTGAGGGAGGAGAAGCTTTACGCAAAGTTCTCTAAGTGTGAATTTTTGCTTAGTCCAGTAGCATTCATGGGGCATGTAGTGTCCAGTGAGGGTATCGGGGTGGTCAGACGAGTGTAGGGGGGGGGGGGAGCTTTCAGAGCTCCAGACCATTTGACCATAGCTCCAGTGTTAGTTCAGCCATCAGCTTCAGGTTCTTATACCGTGTATTGTGATGCATCAAGTGTAGGCGATGGTTGTGTTTAAATGCAAGAGGGTAAAGTGATTGCGTAATAGCTATGATTTTATGAACGGTATAGAGAGATATCAGCTTGAGGCTAGGCAGGCGGGGTTATTTCCTGCAGGCTGTACTGAGGTTGTGTGATCCTTATGTTGTTTTGTAACAAGTTCTCTTTTGCCAGTAAATGATATATGTTGCAACTTGAGTTTAGATCGCTTGGGTAAGTTGGCATGACTATTACAATAGTGAATACGAGATTTGTAGACGATTTGAGATATTAGATGGTTTGTGTTATATGAGCTCACGAAGGATATCATTGAATCTCACTACGGTATTATGGCGGTGTTAGCGTATAGGCATTTTGAGTTATTGTTTGTTTTGATCCATGGCTTTGAGCTAAGTGGAGGAGTTTGATAATGATTAGTTGGTTGCCTGATTATATGTTGTATTGGTTTCAGTTTGAGGTATACTTGCAGATCAGTTATGACCTGCAGGGGTAGAGTTTGGGAATGACTCGAGTAATGGAAATTTCTGGATACAGGTTGTATTATACTCTATGGGGATATATGTCTTATTGCATGATTGAGTTTTTATTTGTAAAGGAAGTAGTGTGCGTGAAGTAGGAATTTGCTGGGTTGCCTAGTGGTGTGGGTTAATCCCTTGGGTGTTGGTGTGTTAATGGGGTACAGGTCGTTCGATCTGTTTGATCAGTTTAATTGAGAATTACGTAGAGTGGGTGACTCTCGAGAATGGATCTGATGGATTCAGGGTTTTATATATCATTGTGGGTTCTACATTCCGGTGTCATGAAAGGGAAGGATAGTCTTAATTCATCGAAAGTCTCTTTAGAGTAATTCTTTGAGATGTGGTACTTTGGGGCGCTTTAGAGATATTCAACAGTTTATAAGCCTTAGGGCGATGTGGTTCTATGCTAGGGTCTCTGGTGGTGATTTCTGGTTGAGGATTTTGGTACTATGGCAAGGAGAAATAATCAATAGGAAGGTAATTTAAAGGGACTCAGAGGAATAGGACAACTTGGTAGTAGATTGGGGCAGCTACAACCGGGACGCAGGGTGCGAAAGTGTAGTATGAGTACAACCGACCCCATGTACTCAGTAAGTAACAAACTTAACCTTCATAATAACATAATACAAGTATAAAAGAGTCATCTCACAAGTCAAAAAGCTCAGCTCGTTCACAGTTTCAGAAAATAATCATGCTTTTCAAATATCTCAGTGAAAATCCAAATCTTTTACCGAAAAGGCCAAAAATATGAGTAAGTTTGAAAACTTTAATTTTTCCAAATATCCTTTCCACAATAACTAAGATGTTTTATTTTCTTTCCAGATAACAAGTGTGAAATACCTCTCTATGCTAACATATCAATGTGTGTAAAAAGTCATGAATGACGTGATACAATATAGTATGTATTCTCTCTTAAGAACCCCAAAAGTACCACAACCGAGTTACCCACTCTGAAGAAACCTCTGTGAGTCTAAAGTCGTTTCATTCACCTTCCTGATATCGAATTGTAAAATCCATAATGAAACAGAAATACCACGAGTCTCGACACCGCCCAATGTAAATCTCAAGTTATAGCCATGTTCAAATCCGAAAAACTCTCAATTGCTACATATAAATCTTGAACCCATTAGAACCTTCTTGAGAGCCTCCCACTCTGTTAAAATCTCAATTGCACCGACCAAACTGACCGAACAATTTGTGCCTCATCAGCACACCAACACCCAAAGGAAGTAATCCCACCTTAATGCAACCAAACGAATTCCTACTCCTTGCACACTACGTCCTTCACGAATAACCACTCAATCATTCTATAATTTCCATATACCCATAGAGTGTAATACATCATGCATCCGAAAATTCCCTTGCTTAATTCATCATCAAAACCAACATTTGCAAGTCATTACCTATCCACAAGTATGGCTCATACTGAAATCGATACGACACATAACCATACAATCAAATCGTCGATAGTAGACTCCCCCATTGACTCAAAGCCATGAAATAAAATATCTGATAACTTACAATAACCATACCCCATTACTGCAATGAGATTCAACTAAATCCTTCATAAGCTCGTGTAACACAACCATCTAGTACTTCAAATTATCTACAAATATCGCATTCACCATTGTAACAGTCAAGCGAACTTCCACAAGTGGTCCAAACTCAAATTGCAACACATATAATTTGCTGGTAAATGAGAACTCTCTAAAAAAACAACACAGGGATCACACAACCTCAGGACACCCCGCAGGAGATAACCCACATGCGTTGCCTCAAACTGACATCTCTCTATACCCTTCGACAGTCAGAACAACCGCAATTACTTAACCTTCCTAAGTTTGAACTCACAACAAGACATGCAAATATACTTCACTGCATAATTAAACAACATGAAAAATCCCTCAACACGCCCATAACTTGAGCCAATACGTCAAATCAAGACAGAAATCAAGCACCCAATAGTCCTTTTTACATCTCATGCAAACTCTTCTCGCCATGCTCAAACTATATGAACACATCTCACAGTCACATCATATTCATCACATAGACATCCAGTCACTCATCGAGCCACGAATTCCACTACCTGACATATAAGTCCAAAAGCACGTGCTCACACAACCAAAATCCCCATGCTCAAGCTACAGTCAAAACCCGGCCTCAAATCCTCCAGACTAGCCCATCATCAACTGTCACGACCCTATTTCCCCTCTGTTGGGTATCGTGATGGCATCTAGTCTTAGGGACTAAGTAAGACTAATATTTAATGAATAACAATAATAAATAACATCTAACAACCTTAGAATATGGAATTCTCTATAGAATTTACAATTCCTAAAATCGGTAGTATAAGTCATTAGCCTTTCTAGGAGAAGTTTTACATAATGAATACATCACTGTTCCAGAATAGAAGAAGCAATGAAAATAAATACATCAGAGGGTGACTCAGAGCCTACGAACGCCCGGCATGTGTACCTTGAAGTCTCCAGCCACACCAAGCATGAGTCTCAAAACCTACTCGATCCGAAGTACCTAACTTTGCAAAAAAAAATATGCAGAAGCGTAGCATGAGTACACCATGGTGATATCCAGTAAGTATCAAGCCTAACCTCGGTAGGGTAGTGACGAGGCCAGGTCAATACACTCACTGAACATCTAAACTTGTGCAAAATATGACATAAAGCTAACAAGACAAGGTAAATGTGCTCAAGTAGGGAAAACGATGTCAACTCAACCAATCAAATTGTTTCTAATACACGACTCCAATAATCCCAACTCTCAAAATCTCATACGATAGATCACATCTTTCAACCTTTAACATACACGGCACCTTGTTCCCAAATCTTTCCATCTCACCTTGCACGAAAAAATCCACGTGCCACTTAGTACATAATATCCGTGGCAAATTCTAATGAGGATGTTCAATCTAAGAGACTTCAGGTATGTATGACAAAAGTAAGACTACATCTTCTGAACCAAGTAGGGAATCAATGAGAAAAATGAGTTTATTTTGGAAATCATTTGGGTAATGAAAATAACTTTTTTCAAATAAATACAACTTCAGATAAGCTACTGAAGTTAATATAGGATTTATTGAATTACCATATAATAATGATTTACTTTAAGTAAAATAAAAACCTCAGACAGGCCAAGGAGATTAAGTTGAGAAATCAGTTGAAGTAAAATATGAAAACTAGTAGAAAATGAAAAGTTTCAAAATAAACAGCGGGTTTTAGCTTAAAATTCATACAAGGCAGCATGATATTAATTCTCTTATTTATTTAAAATCACTATATTACTAACAACTCAACAAGACATGAGGCAATAATTCAACATAGTCAATCTGGAATTGATTGTGGAACCGAGCATAGAGAACCAGGGGCGGGCAGGAAGATAGTCTAGGCAGAGTAGTCGCTTTGGAGCAGGTTCTTCGATTGGATCAATGCATGTATGAACCCTAAAAAAATCCCGAAGGTCTAGTCTAGAAAAAACTCGGATTTTGTTGGGTTATCTTTTTGGCAGGAATTCGACCTAGGATACCGCCCGTTCCGATCCTTGCCTACTAAACAGTTGCACCCCCGGATATGTATGTTGGGAGAACCTCATGATCCTTCCGTGTGGAAGGGAAGGAAGAAAGAAGGCGAACACGAATACTAAAAAGCGGTTCATGCGGACCCCCAAAAAAGGGGATAGAGAGCGCGAAACGGGCTTTCCAAGCATAAAACAATCCCTTATATTTCGCACATAGGAGATCGAGACACAGCCCCAAGGCTATGGGGAAAGATGTAGATCGATCGCGTAGATAGACAACTACATAGAGGGTCTCGTGGTTGACAAACCAATCATCGGAGGCGACTGGAGTGCTTTCATCAAATGATGCATGTGGGCTGAGCCATTCCCATCCCAAGTGGTGACCCGATTTGGCATGTTCGAAAAACAGAAGCCCCTTAGCGTCCCGGGACGGGACTTCGGATCGATCACAGATTCTCGGCCCCGTCCTTTGGCTTCCACTCCAGTTGACCTCTCTTGTTTCCATCCCACCGTGCGAAGGTATTCTTTCTAGGTTTGTCTTGTGTCTCCGAAAAAAATGGTCCATTTATTGATGGGCGAACGACGGCCCCCCAACTAGTTGTATGGGGTGGGGTGCTTGTGAAAAGCTGCTTTGGATATTGGCCACTGAAGAAGGCGAAGGCTGGGTGAGAGACTAGGCCAACTTACTGCGCCATGCCATGGTTTAAGCTTTAGGCTCCATAGACGGAACTCTGTTTAGGTATTAGGGAGGGGAGGACACCACCTTTGATTGCAGAAGATAAGAGCTACTCTAGTTATTGGGAAGCAGAGCCTTATTCCCGGCGTAAGCTTGCCAAGGATCAAAAGGTAAAGTCTCATCTTGTTTGTTGGCCGAAGTTACAATAGTAAAATTGAACCCTCGAATATGTTCGAAGATCTCAAAATGATCTTCCAGTTCAGGGGAGAATTCGCAAAGTTAACGGGAACAAATGAAGAGGAGCACAGCACCCTCCGCACTCGTGGTTCGTAGCCTTGGGGTTATACACTTTTCCTTAAGGCTCCCCCTGGCTTTGCCCTTGGGTTTGTCAACCAACCTGGCATGTTCAGACCGGGGCGCCTCGACCCGGTCGCCATTAAAACCCTTCTCGAAACAAGAGGAAATATCCTACCCAATCCCGATACTGGGTAGGATTCACCAGCCGCTAGACGTCTCCTAGGATTTCGCAAGGGAAAGGTAGCCAACCTGGGATACGTTGCGGCGGTGGCGAACACGATGTGCTCTAAGCTAAGTTGTTTACCTTGTAGACGGAGGAGATATAGAAAGTGTGCCGTGCTTCGCTTCCTGGGCCCAAAGAAGTGCAGTCTTTCCTGGCCAAACCAAGGATTTGGGGCTTCTTGCGGACGGAAAGAGAATGCCTTTGTCCTATCGGCTTCTTCCTCTTCCCAGGAATGAAGAGTTACGCACAGGCAACAGCAGCACCGGCTCTACGAAGTTAGAATCGAATCTTTCTGTTGGCTTTCCCAATTCATTCATGAATAATAATTCAAGGGCGTGAAGCGAGTACTTCTAGTTGCTTCGCCTGCTTCTTATTATGGCGGCTTTCCCAGGCCAGAGAAGGGCTTATACTACTCGCCTTTGTTTGATATGTTCATTCAGCACCAATACAAACTAAAACTACACCAAAGTGGAAGGGACACGATCCATTGCTCGATTTTGCTGCATGCTCTGCTCCCAAAATGCAGAGAGACATGCGAAGGCAGATCCGATCACCAGGCAGCTCTTTCGCTCTATAGGGATCGAGGGGGCATAGCCGCCGCATATGTAGAAAAATAAGGAGCGGAGAAGTAAGAACAACCGTTTGACCTTTCAGCTCCTCTGGCGCGCCCTAGCCGAGCGGTCCTCGCCTAGAAAATCAATTTACCAGAATAATAGTATTAGCAAAAAGTACTCAGGAAACGACATCAAGGCGATAAGTCAACGACATTAACTCTTCCTCAGAAAACAGTAAAGAACCGTAAATACAAATTCTCAGCATCTCATACGAAAGAACCAAAACCAATACATCAAACAGGGAATACAAACACAAAATATGTTGCGGCACGCAACCCGATCCCGCCAGATAATATCAATATCAAAATTCACCCTTATTCCACCATATCAATTCACCCTTATTCCACATGTTGCCGCGTGCAACCCGATCCCACCGTATAATATCAATATCATGCTAATACAATATGTTATGGCGTGCAACCCGATCCCACCATATAATATCAATATCATAATTCACCTTATTTCCTCATAAAAGTGCACCCTTATTTCACCTGTTGCAGCGTGCAACCCAATCCCACCATGTAATAACAATATCACAATATAAATATCCTCTCTTGTCTTATCACCTCCCTTATTTCACCTGTTGAGGCGTGCAACCCGATACCCCTTACAATATTTAAATCTAAAAAAATAATTCAATAACTTCATTTACAAAAATTTCTACAATCAAGGGTATGAGTACATAACGATGAAGAAATCACATAAAACCCGGAGGAACACAACAACTATACAAAAATGCCCAGTATGCAATTATAACAATTAAGACATGTAACAGATAAGTGCAAGACATAGAACAATTCAACAATTAAATGGTAACAAGACAATAAGGAAGACAATAACTTCAACTACGGCATATAAGGCCAAATAACAATTAAGGAGTACAGTAGGTGCTAGCAGCGTCAAATAAGGCATGTAAGAATAGACTAACAACGAGATACCACATGTTATGACAATTGAATTAAAGGCATGGAAATATACTAGACAATCTAAACCAATCAAATACCACATATAAATCGGGTACCCACTCGTCACTTTGCACACGGCTTTCACATAACAAGATAGCACAATTTACTCAATTCCTAAAGGGTAGTTTCCTCCACACAAAGTTACACAAGACACTTACCTTAGTTTGGCCAAATGAATACTCAAATTAGCTTTTCCTTTACAAATTCACCTCCGCTCGGCTCAATATAGCGAAAGATGACTTCAATACATCAAATAATACAAGATAAAACAACTTTAATTAATAAAGCTATGATATTTATACAATTTGCAAAAGGTCAACAAAAGTCAACTCCCCGAGCCCGCACCTCAAAACCTGATAAAATTTAAAAAACCCGAACACCCACTCCGGTACAAGTTCAACCATACCAAAATTATCAAATTCCGATACCAATTCGTCCTTCAAATCATCATTTTACATTTTGAAAGATTTTTACAAATTTTCCCAAAGTTTCCTTTAGATTCTCATGAATTTTGATGTTAAACCTAAGATATAATCACAAAATATGATAGAAAATTGATTATAGGTACTTACCCAATGGTTGTAGATGAAATTCCTTTCTCAAAATCGTCCACTCTCGGACCTAGGGTTTAAAATATAATAAAATGAAGCTAAGTACCGAAATGGGAATCTTAATACCACCCTAAGATGTCGCATTTGCGATATCAGGATCGCAAATGCAATGCTCGCAAATGCGATAAAAGTATCGCAAATGCGATAAAAGTATCGCAAAAATGACCTAGGCGCTGCCTAATCACAAATGTGATGAAGTGGTTCGCAGATGCGAACTGTCACGCCCCAAAACCAAGGAACGAGACCGGCGCCCAACCGGATGATCCCGGTCAAGCAGACCAAGATTTCCTTTCCTGCCCAACGCGTTACCTCGTGTTTACAATATATATTATTCCAAATGAATTAGAATTTTAGATTTTAAGCAAGAATCTAATACTTAAGTTCATTTCATCCTTTATCATTTCAACATTTGATAATCACAAAACATACAATAATTCTGATTCGAACCACGGTTACTAGTAAACACAATTATTGCCCAAAATACATATATGTACAACCCACATCATGTCTACGGAGCCTCTAAGAATACTAAAGGTTTACACAATACTTGCCGGCAACAAGTTGCCGGCTATACCTTAGAAGACATAACATATAGAAAAGGGATGATATAGACTACACACGGCGCTGGGAGGAAATGGGGCTCACCGGTTCTGCTGAAGGTATGAAGGGGAAGCACCACTATCAGCGGTCTGAGCTACCTGCTATGGAACCACCTATATCCATATAAAAGATCTAGCGCCCCCGGAAAAAGGGACGTTAGTACCGTTGAATAGTACTAGTATGTATGAACAAAGTTTATTCTAAGTAGAATCAAACAGTACACAATTAGAAAACAATCAGGGTAACCACACAAGTACCAAATAGATATACAGAAAATCGCAAATGAAGATTCCACAGTTACTCATTTAAATTGCTCATCTGTTGCAGCGCGCAACCCGATCCCACCGTACATTCACATCTCACCCTTATTATCTCTCCACCCTTAGTACTTCCGGTTGCGGCGCTCAACCCAATTCTACCGTACAATCATATTTCACCCTTATTACCTCTCCACCCTTATTACTTCGTGTTGGAGCGCGCAACCCGATCCTATCGTACAATCACATATGATAGTAACAACAACCAACAATTTTATCACAGGGATCTTCATCATCAAGAACATAAGTTCATATCAACAAACAACTATATGAAATTAGATACATTCCCACATTAGGGTACGTTAACATTCTTTCATTTAGTATCACATACTTCCATATCGACATATTTGAATATTTAACGAACCTTGCACCTGATAGGATAAGCACAAGAAATCACCCTTCATAATCTCAATTAGCATGGTAATCGACTTAAGAAAAATCAGAGAATGAACTCGTACACCTCGACACAGCAGGACAATCAATTCACATATGCTCAAGCAAGAATTTCATACCGTGTGCTCGGACACCAACAAGGTAACTCTACAAAGATTAAAGTTAGCCATACATACCTTGAATCAGAATTACCCTTTAATTTTTTATCACAAATCACCGGACGGTCTAGCACCGTCAATCTATTCCACAAAGTGAAATATTTCACTTAGAATTAGGAACCATAAACATAATTCGAACTCATTTAGGCATTTTATCAAATGCTATGTGACCCCTTGGATTACTAACCCCTTTTTTGTGAATAATTAACCAAACTCGTTTCCCTTTACTAGATTATAGAGTTTAAGTTACATGCATGCAAGGTATCAGCTTCTATCTCCTAGAATCAATTTATGTGTGTGCCATTTTTAACCAAAACCTGAGAATTTGGGGAAATGGGATGAAGACTTACCTTTTATGGTGAAGGAGATGACAATTACTCAATAACTTCCAGGTCCGAGTGATAGTGAAGAATCAATTTTTTTTTGTGGTGAAGATGAAACCTTCTCTCTCAAGAACTCTCTCTTCCCACTCTCTATTATGTTCAGAAAATGGTTAAAATGGAAGGGGTTAAGTGTTTTAATGAACTGGGGGTCGGGTATAAAATTAGAATTTTAAGAGTCCCAAAGCAGAAATGAGGTCAGGAATGCGATCGCATTCCTGCTATGCGGTCCGCATTCATGTCGTATAAATGGCCCTCAAAATGGGCCAAAAGGAAACCGAACTGCCAAGGTATGCGACCACTATGCGGTTCGCATACCTGTTATGCGATCACATAACCTCCTGCACAAAAATGGAGGTGCAATAATGCGACAACTATGCGGCCGACATTCGTGAAATGCGATCGCATTCTAGGCCGCTTAGATGTCCTCAAAATGGACAGCAAACTGTCCAAGTATGCGATCATTATGAGGTCCGCATACCTGATATGCGGTCGCATAGTGGACCGCAGACCTGCGCAAATCTGGAAAATTTTATCTTTTGAGTCCACGGGTACTTTTTACTCAAGAAGGGTCCGTTTTAAGAATTTCTACAATTATATCAACACAGGGACCTATTTGGGCATTATTTTTAGCCATGAAATTTTTACGGGCCTTTACATTCTCCCCCACTTAAAATCATTCGTCCTCGAACGAGGATCGGGGAGTCACTGGAGTAGGAAAAACACAAAATAAACCAACCCCCAAATTTCCACTAAGTCCGATAATTTCTGGAAATTTCACTAGAGTTTCCTTTGAACATAGGCCTATCCACCTGTCATAGAGCCCCCGAAATACATGTTTAACCAATTCCATACATTACCAGTCACTCCATCAATTCACATATAATTGGGTTACCTCAACAAGTCGTATGCAATTCAATTACTCCAATATGCTATACCTATTACAGTTAACACCACAAACGTGCATATCATTTAACTATCACATGAATTGCACATAATTTATCTTACTTCAAGGAGTTTCACATTACCCAAATACTTACAACATACACAAATATGGCAAGACTTGAGAAGTTACAATAGTAGGGCAGTTTAGGGGGAAAATGGGGTGCTTTTGCACAAAATTTGACACAACATATAATTGCTTAGAGATGACAATTTTCAAACCATTACCGGACTTATTCAAACAAATGGGGGTATTTCTCTTTCATTTCATTTTTGGCTTACCATGAGGCTTCCTCGACTTGTTGACTTCGCCATAACACTTTAACAGAAGCAATCTCGTTGTTCCTCAATCTACGAACCTGCCTATCAAGAATAACGATTGGAACCTCTTCATATGACAATCCTTCATTAATTTCAACCGTCTCAACCGGCACAATGGCGGATGGATCCCCAATCAACTTCTTCAACATGGACACATGAAACACTGGGTGCACTAATGACATTTCAGGGGGCAATTCCAGTCTATAAGCCACCTGTCCTATCCTTTGAGCGATCCGATACGGCCCGACATACCTAGGGCTCAATTTCCCTTTCTTCGCAAACCACTTTACTCCCTTCACAGGGGATATCTTCAAGAACACCCAATCATCTACTTGTAGCTCCAAATCCCTACGACGAACGTCTGCATAGGATTTCTGGAGACTCTGAGCAGTTTTCATCCTCTCTTGAATGACCCTAACTTTTTCCATAGCCTGATGCACGAGATCCGGCCCTAACAATTCTACTTAACCAACTTTGAACCATCCAATCGGAGACCTACACCTTCTTCCATACAATGCCTCAAATGGGGCCATCTGAATACCAGCGTGGAAGGTGTTATTGTAAGCAAACTCTATAAGCGGCAAGTGATCATCCCAGCTACCCTTGAAATCTAAAACACAAGCTCATAACATATCTTCAGCGTTTGAATAGTCTGCTCCGCTTGACCGTCCGTCGGTGGGTGGAAAGCGGTGCTGAGATTTACCTGACAACCCAAACCCTACTGAAATTTCCTCCAAAAGTTAGTTGTGAACTGGGCCCCTCGATCCGAGATAATAGAAACTGGAGTGCCATGGAGCTTGACTATTTCCTTGATATACAACTGAGCGTATTGTTCTGCAGTATCGGTGGACTTGACTGGCAAGAAGTGAGTTGATTTCGTGAGTCGATCCACTATCACCCAAATTGAGTCGAACTTGCGCTGAGTGCGGGGTAACCCTACCACAAAGTCCACATTGATCATCTCCCATTTCCACATTGGTATTTCCATAATTTGCATCAACCCACCGGGCCTCTGATGCTCAGCCTTCACTTGCTGAAAATTCAAACACCTAGCCACAAAGTCCGCCACACCCTTCTTCATACAATTCAACAAATAAATCTCTTTGAGATCATGATACATCTTCGTAGAACCTGGGTGTACTGAATACCTAGAATTGTGAGCCTCTTCCATTACCCTTTTCCCGATGATCATCCACATCCGGAACACATAGTCTCCCTTGGCACCACAAAACACCGTCATCATTGCCGAGTGAAAATGTTATAGTGGTGTGATTCAGAATTTCTTCCCTCAACTGTGCCAAAGCTGGATCCCTGGATTGTTTTCCCTTGACTTCTGCAACAAGCGAAGACTCCACTCCGTTACGCACCACGACATTCCTTTCATCTGAGGCTGAAAGACATACTCCCAGACTGGCCAACTGATAAACCTCCCGAGCCAAAGGCCTCTGACCTGCTTCCAAATGAGCCAAGCTACTCATGGATTTCTAACTAAGAGCGTCGGCTACCACATTCGTCTTTCCTGGATGGTACAAAATATTTATATCATAATCCTTGAGCAATTCTAACCACCTCCGCTGCCTTAAGTTAAACTCTTTTTGTTTGAATAAATATTGAAGACTCTTGTGGTCTGAGAACACGTCCACATGGATCCTATAAAGATAATGCCGCTAGATTTTTAGTGCAAACACAACCGCTGCAAGCTCCAAATCATGCGTCGGATAATTCTTCTCGTGATTCTTGAGTTTCCTTGAAGCATACGTTATAACCTTCCCGCACGGTATCAACACACACCCCAAACCAACCTTTGAAGCATCACAATAAACCACAAATCCCTCGGTACCCTTTGGCAAGGTCAACACCGGTGCCGAGGTCAATCTTAGTTTCAATTCCTGAAAACTCTTTTCACAAGCATTGGACAATTGGAACTTTACTGCTTTCTGTGTCAACTTAGTCAGTGGGGAGGCAAGAGTAGAGAATACCTCACCAAATCTTCGATAATACCCATCTAGATCCAAGAAACTGCGAATCTCTATTGGAGTCGTCGGTATAGGCCAATCCTTTACTGCTGCGATATTTTGGGGATCAACCTGAATCCCTTCCCTGAAAACAACATGGCCCAAAAAGGTGACTGATTCTAGCCAAAACTCACATTTTGAAATCTTCGCATACAACTGGTGCTGGTGAAGAGTATGTAGAACTGCCCTGAGGTGATTAGCATGATCTTCCTGACTCCGCGAATAAACAAGGATGTCGTCAATGAAGACGATCACGAATGATTCAAGAAACGGTTTGAAAACCCAATTCATAAGGTCCATAAAAGTTGTTGGGGAATTGGTTAGCCCAAAAGACATTACCAGAAATATGAAATGCCCATAACGAGTCCTGAAGGCGGTTTTAGGAATATCCTGCTCCCTGATCTTCAACTGGTGATACCCGGGCTGTAAATCAATCTTTGAGAAGAACCTAGCACCTTGCAACTGGTCGAACAAATCATTTATCTGAGGCAATGGATATTTCTTTTTGATAGTGACCTTGTTGAGTTGTCGATAATCAATACACATCGGAGCGAACCATCCTTCTTTCTGACAAAATGAACTGGTGCACCCCAAGGTGACACACTTGGCCGAATGAAACCCTTTTCGAATAGATCTTTCAAATGTTCTTTTAACTCTCTCAATTCTGTTGGCGCCATCCTGTAGGGTGGAATAGATATTTGTTGCGTGTCTGGCAATACATCAATCCCGAATTCAATCTTTCTATCTGGCGGAACTCCAGGAAGCTCATCCGGAAATACTTCTAGATACTCATTAACAACCGGCATGGACTCGGGAGCAGGCACCTCTGAAGTGGTGTCCGCAACCCGGACCAAATGGTAGATACACCCCTTCCTGATCATTTTTAGGCCTTGAGGTAGGAAATAAACCTACTCCTCAGCACAACATCATTCCCCTTCCATTCGATAACTAGTTTGTTAGGAAACTCTAGCCTCATAATTCTTGTTCGGCAATCGAGTTTTGCAAAGCACGAGTAGAGCTAATCCATTCCTATGATAACGTCAAAATCCACCATTTCCAGCTCAATAAGATTGGCCGTGGTATCCCGACCACACACCGTGACAACACAATTCCTATAGACTCGCATGACCGTAATAGAATCACCAACCGGAGTCAACACAAAGAACGGCTCATGAATCTGTTCGGGTTCCATCCCAAAACATGAAGCAATAAATGGAGTATCATATGACAAGGAAGATTCGGGATCAATAAGAGTATAAACATTATGCATTTGGACAGACAGAATACCGGTGACGACATCTGGGGAAGCCTCCGCACTCTGGCGACCACTCAAAGCATAGAACCGACTGGGTCCTCCTCGACCCCGTGCTCCACCCCTAGCTGCACCGCACCCTGCTAGAGCTGGAGGGCGTGTTGAAGATGTAGCGGCTGAAGAGCTGGATGGCTGAGCAGTGCCCCTACCCGCGCCCTGAATTGGTGCACGGCAGTCTCGCTAGATATGGTCTCTCTCTCCGCATCTATAGCACACCGGTATATTCAAGTAACGAGGCTCGAAATTAAACCTCCCACACTTGGGGCATGGGTCCCTCCGCTGCTGCTGGAACCTTCCACCTCAACGACCTGACTGATGGAACCTCCTGCTATCTGAACCTGGTCCAAAGCGACCTCCCTACTGATAACTATGCCCTGATGGTGGGGCACTAGCTGAGGACTGAGCATAGGAATGGGATGGCCCTGATGACCCTCACCCAAGGGATCTACCCCCTACAACTGAACTCCCGGGGTTGCCCGCTGACCGGGCCCTACTACCACTCTCTCTCTCCATCCTTATATTCAACTTCCGAGATTCTATAGCGTGGGCGAATCCCACGATCTTCCCATAATTCATATTCAAAATGCAAGGCAGCTGTAGCAGCTTCATTAACAACCAAGAGACCAAGGCCCTGAACAAACCATCGAACTCTGGCCTCCATAGTCGGCATCATGTGGATGGCATATTTGGACAGGTGCACGAACTCCATGTGGTATTCCCACACACTCATGTTGCCCTGCTTCGGGACCTCAAACTCCGCAGCACGGTTCGGCAGGCAAGAAATGATTCGTGAAGGCGTCAACAAACTCATCCCACTTCGCCGGAGGGCTCCCCTCCCCATGGGAACCCTCCCACATCTCAAACCACGAATATGCCTCTCCCTTTAACCGATAGGAAGCCAACTCAACCCCCCTCTGTCTCTGTAGCCTTCATAACCCGGAGTGTCTTGTACATTTCATCTATAAAGTCCTGAGCATCTGCCTCTGGGTCGATGCCTATGAACTCTGGAGGGGCTAACCGCAAAAACTGGTTGACTCTGGAACCTGAAGAATCCCCTTGCTCGCTAGAGGTCGCAGGGGCAGCATGAGATCTTTGGGCCTGAGAGGCCACTAGCTGAGTCAACATCTGAATAGGCCCCCTGAGGTCCCTATCAGAAATACCGGGACCGGAAGCTGGGACTGAGGAAGGATCAGGAACATCAGCGGGAGGGATTTCAGCACCCTCCGCTGGAGCAGGAACAGGAATAGTCTGGCCTGGAGTGAAGGAGTCGGGCTGTCTTGTGGTCGGGGAATCATTCAGACCCGCACCACCAGCTGGAGAATTTGTGGCCACTCCTGGGGTGGCATTGGCCTCTGGACCGAGTCGAGCTCTCTTCTTGGGTGCCATTTACTGAAAATTAGGACAATGCACGAGTTAGATAAAGATGTTCTCACCTTCCACTTCATCTCACGATACAGAGTAACAATGAAATGGTATTTTTCCTAAATGTCCATGCAGCCCCCTAATTATAGATGTGGTCGACAACACACCGATAAAAGGGCTCTACTAGACACGTCTCCGAGACATCCTAGGACACTTTTACAACCTTATGATTTGATACCAAGTTTGTCACGCCCCAAAACCGAGGAACGAGACCGGCGCCCAACGGATGATCTCGGTCAAGCGGACCTGGATTGCCTTTCCTACCCAACGCGTTACCCCGGTTTTACAATATACATTATTCCACATGAATTAGCAATTTAGAGTTTAAGCATGAATCTACTGCTTGAGTTCCTTTCATCCTTTATCATTTCAACATTTGAAAATCACAAAACATACAATAATTTTGATTCGGACAACGATTACTAGTAAACAAAATTACTGCCCAAAATACATATATGTGCAACCCACATCATGTCTACGGAGCCTCTAAGAGTACTAAGGGTTTACACAATACATGCCGGCAACAAGGCCCCAGCTATACCTTAGAAGACATAACATATACAAAAGGGATGACATAGACGACATACGGCCCCGAGAGGAAATGGGGCTCACCGGACCTGCTGAAGGTATGAAGGGGAAGCACCATTATCGGTGGTCTGAGCTACCTACTGTGAAACCGCCTACATCCATATAAAAGATGTAGCGCCCCTGGCAAAAGGGACGTTAGTACCGTTGAATAATACTAGTATGTATGAACAAAGTTTATTCTAAGTAGAATCAAACAGTGCACAAATAGAAAACAGTCAGGGTAACCACACAAGTACCACACAGATATACAGATTATCACAAATGAAGATTCCACAGTTACTCATTTCAATTGCTCATCTGTTGCAACGCGCAACTCGATCCCACCGTACATTCACATCTCACCCTTATTACCTCTCCACCCTTATTACTTTGTGTTGAGGCACGCAACCCGATCCCACCGTACGATCACATTTGATAGTAACAACAACCAAATTTTTTATCACAGGGATCTTCATCATCAAGAACATAAGTTCATATCAACCAACAACTATATGAAATCAAGGCACAATAAGCCTTACCAAACAGTAATTTCATGTATGGTGTTGCCATCACTATATAACTCCATTAAATCAATCCACAGTTTCTTTTCATCGTTTTCCACACTCGGTCCCTAGCAATTAGATACATTCCCACATTAGGGTATGTTAAAATTCTTTCATTTAGTAGTACATACTGCCATATCGACATATTTGAACATTTAACGAATCTTACACATGATAGGATAAGCACAAGAAATCACCCTTGATAATCTCAATTAGCATGGTAATCGACTTAAGAAAAATCAGAGAATGAACCCGTACACCTCGACAAAGCAGGACAATCAATTCACATATGCTCAAGCAAGAATTTCATATCGTGTGCTCGGACACAAACAAGGTAACTCTACAAAGATTAAAGTTAGCCATACATACCTTGAATCAGAATTCCCTTTTAATTTTTTTATCACAAATCACCGGACCGTCTATCACCATCAATCTATTCCACAATGTGACATATTTCACTTAGAATTAGGAACCATAAACATAATTCGAACTCTTTTAGGCATTTTATCAAACACTATGTGACCCCTTAGATTACTAACCCCCTTTTTGTGAATAATTACCCAAACTCGTTTCTCTTTACTAGATTATAGAGTTTAAGTTACATGCATGCCAGGTATCATCTTCTATCTTCTAGAATCAATTTATGTGTGTGCCAAAACTTGAGAATTTGGGGAAATGGGGTGAAGACTTACCTCTTATGGTGAAGGAGATGACAATTACTCAATAACTTCCAGGCCCGAGTGATAGTGAAGAATCAATTTTTTTTTGTGGTGAAGATGAAACATTCTCTCTCAAGAACTCTCTCTTCCCACTCTCTATTTTGTTCAGAAAATGATTTAAAATGGAAGGGGGTAAGTGTTTTAATGAACTGGGGGTCGGGTATAAAATTAGAATTTTAAGAGTCCCGAAGCAGAAATGCGGTCAGGAATGCGATCGCATTCCTGCTATGCGGTCCGCACTCCTATCGCATAATTGGCCCTCAAAATAGGCCAAAAGGAAACTAGACTGCCTAGGTATGCAATCATTATGCAGTTTGCATACCTATTATGCGATCGCATAGTGCGTCGCATAACCTCCTCCGCAAAAATAGAGGTGCAAGAATGCGACATCTATGTGGCCTACATTCGTGAAATGCGATCGAATTCTAGGCCGCATAGTTGTCCTCAAAATGGACAGCAAACTGTCCAAGTATGCGACCATTATGCGGTCCGTATACCTCATCTGCGGTCACATAGTGGACCACAGACCTGCGCAAATATTGAAAATTTTATCTTTTGAGTCCCGGGGTACTTTTTACTCAAGAAGGGTCCATTTTAAGAATTTCTACAGTTATATCAACACGGGGACCTATTTGGGGGTTATTTTTAGCCATAAAATTTTTACGGGTCATTACACAGACTCCCTGCCCCGGCCCATCTTAAATGCGAGAATGATCTCGCAAAAGAGATGAAATCCTCGCAAATGCGAGAACAGAAACGCCAACACAGCTGGACCTTCTTCCAACACTCTAAAACACATACAAAACTCATCCGAGCCCTCGGTGCTCTAAACCAAACACCCTCACAAGCCTGAAAACACAACACGAACTTGCTCGCGCGATCAGAACAACAAAATAACCTCTAAAATCATGAATCGGATGCCAAAACCCATGAAAATCACATTGAACTTCAAGAACTTCTAGAATCGCAACCGAGCGTCCAAACAATATCAAATCAAACTCCAAATGATACCAAATTTTTGCAGGCAAGTTCCAAATGACGAAACGAACCTATTCCAAATTCCAAAAGCACAATCCGGACCCGATAGACTTAAATTCAAACCATGGTCAAAGTTAGGAAAATCCTAAACCTTTAAATTGCCAACTTTTGCCAAATGATGCTGAAACCTTTTAGAAAAATCCAAATAAAATTTCAGGTATACGCCCAAGTCCAAAATCACCGTCCGGACCTACCGGAACCATAGAAACTTTAATCTGAGGTCAAATACTCAAAAGTCAAACCCTGGGTCAATTCCTTCAACTTCGGACTTCTCAAATGAGAGTCATTCCTAAAAACCTTTCTGAACCTCTCAAAAACCCGAAACAACAATGCACACAAGGCATAATACACAGTGTGAAGCTACTCGTGACCTCAAACTACCGAGTCGGACGCAATTTCTCAAAATGACCAGTCGGGTTGTTACATCAGCACACCTAAATCACATCTCGCACCTCATCCATTGAATCACAAGCCGTCGATGCACAGCCGATACCGAGCGCTCACATGCGCATACGAATGCATGGAAGAAATTTAAAGAGTTACACATCAAGATGAATCAATGTTGCACGATAAGGAAAGAAAGATGGGAACTATATCCTAAATGTTTTGTAGCCTCTCGAATATAGGTATGGACTTCATCATACCAATACGCAAGACTCTACTAGACACTTGCTCATGACTTGTAGAACCTATGAACCTAGAGCTATGATACCAACTTGTCACGACCCAAAATCTAACTTGTCGTGATGGCATTAACCTAACCCGCTAGGTAAGCCAATTAACAACTATCCAATTCCAATGATATTTAATAAGACAATTAAGTAAAACAAATTATCTAAATCCTATACATTTCCCAACGACTGGTAGTACAAATCATGAGATTCTAAGAATATAATTTATAAAGGTGAAATGAAATAAATACATCGTCTGTTATAAAAGTACATAAACAAAGTTTTATAGATCTAAAGCTACCACGAACAAGGGGAAGCTAGGACGCATGCACATCTTCAATCCAGCTCCTATTGAACACATCAACATCAACAACCAACATCTGCACGCAAGGTGCAGAAGTGTAGTACGAGTACAACCAATACCATGTACTCAGTAAGTAACAAACCTAACCTTACGGTGAAAGCAGTGACGAGCTAATACAAGGTCGGGTCCAATACCAATATCCCATAACAATTCATAACAACATAATACAAGTATAAAAAAGGTATCTCGGAAGTAAAAATGCTCAGCTCGTTCACAGTTCCAGAAAATAGTCATGCTTTTCAAGTATCTACTTGAAAACCTAAATATTTTACCGAAAATACCAAAAAATACGAGTAAGTTTGAAAACTGTAATTTTTCCAAATATCCTTTCCACAATAAATAAGGTGCTTCATTTTCTTTCCAGATAACAAGTGTGAAATACATCTCTTTGCCCACATATCAATGTGTGTAAAAAGTCATGAATGACGTGATACCATATATCATGAGGAAAAATGCATCTATATTTATGTATGTCATGTGTGCAAACAAATGGCATGTATCTCAGAGATGAATCATGTACTCACACTCTCAGAGTACTCAATATCACTATCTCACACTTTTCACTCATCATGCTCAACCACTCAGCAGTGTATATGTCCCATACAGCCCAAGGAAGATATATCCCGGAATATATACATCAATTACCATCAGTCACTCAGTACCGAGGAAGGCCAATCCGGACCCATAGAGAAGATCTATCTCTAGGTATATAAATGCTTCGGATAAGATCCAAGTCCAGGAAAGATCCATCCCTCAATATAATCAATCGCACTCCCTGGGGGTGTACAGACTCCGGAAGGGCTCCTACAGCCCAAGAGCTATAATCCACACGGACAACTCACGTGCTGCACGAACAACTCACGTGCTATAGTATCAATATCTGGATCCGCACGGACAACTCACATGTTTCAAGGAAAAATCACGTGCTATAGTATCAATATCCTCACAAACAGGCCCCCGATCTCACTCAGTCATCAATCTCTCCAGTCTCACTCACGGGCTCACAATGTCATGAAACCAACCCGACAACAATGATATGATTTATCAATAAACAAAAACTGAGACAGAGATATGATATGAATGCATGAATGTGACTGAGTAAAAAATATCAATGAAATCGGCGAAATGACAGCAAGAAATGACCACTATGGGTCCCAACCGTATCAGCATAAATCCTAAACATGATATCTAGCACGATTGACAGCTCATTTAATTTATTGCATGGTGAAAATACGGATATTAAAAAAATAGGACTACTATACAGTTCCATGGAAACAACAGAGTCCCAATTCACATAGTGCACGCCCACACCCTCGTCACCTAGAATGTGCGTCACCTCAATACCAATCACATAACACTTATTTCAGGGTTTCATACCCTCGGTACTAAGTTTAGAAGAGTTACTTAACAAGAACAAGCCAAATCCAATACCCAGCAAGGAAAACGATGCTCCAAAAAAGGAAATCCCGCACGTAACAACCATTCGAACGAATCGAAAATAACCAAAAACAACTCAAATACATCATATAATCCCAAAGAAAACAAACTCAATCGATAAAGCTCGAATCATTAATAAAAATCACAAAATCGACCAAAAAGTTAAACCCGGACCCACACCTCGAAACCCGACAAAACATACAAAATCTGACAACACATTCAATTACGAGTCCGACCATACTATTTTCACTCAAATCCGACTCTGAATCGATGTCCAAAACTCAAAAATTCACATTATGAAATTTTAGACAAAATCCCCAAATTTCACTTTGAAATCATCAATCAAATGCCAAAAATGAAGATGGATTCATGAAATATAACAAAAATCAGTATAGAACACTTACCCCAGTCCATATGGTGAAAATCGCCTAAAAAAATATCCAAATTCGAGCTCCAACTCAAAATATGACCAAATGAACAAACCTTCGGTATTAAGTATTTTTTCCCCATCTTTCTTCCTTGTTTTGCATTCCAAATGATCCCAAAAATTGCTTCTGATGCCTCCCATACATTCCTTGTGAAATTTTAGTCAAGATAGGTTTTTGAATCACTCCATTTGACCTTATAATGAAGGAGATATGTTGGTTTCAATATTTAGAAATGTGCAGATTTTTAAATACGTAATCAGTGGTAATTTCGTAATTAATCTGACAAATCTGGCCCAATTCTCAGTGAAATGACCATAAAATCCTCATACAATATCATTTATGCTCGAAGAAACGACGTCGAAACGTAAGAAAAACGAGTGCAACACAACTCAAACCTATCTGAAACATACCCAAGCCCCTCGGGACCCCGTACGAACATACCAAAAATTCTCATAGCATAACACGGACTTACTCGAGGCCTCATATCTCGCATAACAACATCAAAACGACGAAACGCACCTCAAATCACACTTAATGAACTTTTGACTTCCAAAAACTCGCGCTGAAACATATCAAATCAACTCGGAATGAACTCAAGTTTTGCACACAAGTCCTAATACATTATACAGAAGCTACTCGTGCCTCCAAACTACCGAACAAAGTGCAAATGCTCAATACTATCGATCAGGTTGTTACATTTAAATTGTTAAGAACAACCAATTGTTCCTATGAAAGGATTTAAGAGGAAAAATTGGTCTGGTATGAATAAATACAAGGACACAAAAAAACGAAAAAGATTTACACGTATCGGCGAGTTACTTGTTGGATAAGAAATTTCTCACCTAATTTTTTTGCACTCGTTTTTATTTTTTTTAATATCCCGTGCAGCCTTATTAGGAAAACATCTCCAATATAGAATTATACTTAAAACAAATTTACTTGACTTCGAACTCCAAAGACCAAAATATTAGGTACGTTTTATGGTATTACAATTTTATCCGATGTAAAATATATTTTTAAAGGGTAAAATGGGAGAATGATATTTTACTAAGGATCTTCATGCTTTTAATATAGTACTAGTATTGCTTACGCGCGTTGCGCGTGTACTCTATCTCAATGAGTAAAAGACTTTGTAAAAAGTGTACATATATCGCGACCCCATTTTCCTTCCGTAGGATGTCGTGACGACACCTAGTCTCTAGGACTAGGTAAGCCTAACAATTATACGGAATAACTCAATATAAGCAAAGACTCAAGTCTCAATATCTGGAATAAATAAAACTATAATTAAAATGATTTTATCTTCCCAAAACCCGGTAGAAATAAGTCACAAGCTTCTAAAAGAAGTACTAAATGTCTCTATACATCAAAGTCTAATGAGGATAAGGGAAAACAACATCAAACATAGAGGGGGACTCAGAGGTCTGCGGACGCTGACAGATATACCTTGAAGTTTCCACGTAATCACTGGTAGGAGGTACTTGGATTTGCACAAAAAGATGTGCAGAAGAGTAGCATGAATACGCCATAAGGGTACCCAGTAGTTGCCAAGCCTAACCTCAGTAGAGTAGTGACGAGGCCAGTTCAGGGCCTTACTGAAATAAAGAAAAAACAAGGCAGGAGATATAATATAATATAATATAATGAAAGACTGAGAATTTAACAATGAGAAATCCAGAAAATGAAACTACACAACAAATAAGGGTAAATGACATGGGTGCTCCCGAGGTACCGCCACGTAGTCCCAAAAATAAATATATAATAGGGGATCTCTCGAGGTACCACCTCGTAGTCCCAAAAGAAAATATGCAACAGGGAATTTCCTGAGGCACCGCCTAGTTGTCGCAAAAGTAAATACACAACTCATAACTTAAGGAACAATGAATTTACAGTAAGAAATCCTACCATTAAAGACTGAATACAAGTCAAAGAAACGTGTAATTCAATTAGGTATATTTCACAAATTACAAGTAAGAGGCTAAAACAAGTAGGCATGCGACATTAGGCTAAACATGATGACTACACAGGCTAGGACAACTTAATTAAGGAGTTAAGAGAGAAATACTCAACATGAACCGGATTTTTCAACATATAACTCGTGTACGCATTCGTCACCTCGCTTACATGGCCTTCAAGTATTTCAAATATCACAACAGTGTAAAAACTTAAGGGGAATTTCTCCCACACAAGGTTAGACATGTCACTTACCTCTAATCAAACTCAATCAATCAATAAGAACGCTTTCCCTTGACTTTCCGACTTCGAATGGACCAAATCTAGCCAAAAGAAAATTCACACTATAAATATAACTATAAGAAACTAATCTAATTAATGAAATCAATATTTTAACAAGAATTTAGGAAATCGCCCTAAAAATTCGACCAAAGCCCACGTCTCAAAATCAGATAAAAATCACAGAATACGAACACCCATTTATTATCGAGTTCACCCATATCAAAATTACAAAAATCCAATCTCAAATCTCCTTTCAAATCCCAAAAATTTGGTCTAAAAACTTTTACCATTTTTCTCCAATTTTCACACCCCAAATCCTTAATAAAATGAAGAAATTAATGATAGATTAGTGGATATTAATAAAAAATGAGTGTAGAATACTTACCCAAATATTTCCTCTGAAAATACCTCAAACTTTACCCTCAAACCGAGCTCTCTAAGTCCCAAAATTAAAATAAGATCAAACCCTCGAACTTGGCCTTTTTCTTCCCAGTGATTTCGCTTCTGCAGGCTCTCACTCGCACCTGCGATGCCGCACCTACGGAAAATACACTGCAGGTACAGATTCCAATTAAGGCCAAAAATTCCGCTTCTGCGGACCAGGACTCACTGGGAGCCCGCTTCTGCGACTGGAGCCTAAGCTGCCTCATTCGCTTCGGCGATCACTACCCTGCATCTGCGGACACATAGATGTGGCTCTTCCTTCACACCAGTGGTCCCAGCAGGGTTGACTCACTCATGCTTCTACGACTCAAGGGCTACTTCTGCGGCGCCACACTTGAGGCCCAAGGTGCATAGGTGTGATTGCACGCGAAGCTTCAGCAATCTAACACAGCTCCCATTTGATAGGCGTCCGGGACCTCAACCAAACAAACAAACAAGTCCTAAAACATCGTACGAACTTAGTTGAGCCTTCAAATCACATTATACAACGCTAAAAACATGAATCGCACTCCAATTCAAGCTTAAAAAATATTAGAAATTCAAACATCAACATTCGACATCGAAACCTATCATATCAAGTCCGATTAACCTCAAATTTTGCACACAAGTCATAAATGATATTACAGACATGTTCCAACTTCCAGAATCGGAATCTGACCTTGATATAAAAAAGTCCACCTCCGGTCAAACTTTCCAAAAATCATCTAATTTTCCAACTTTCACCAATTACGCTGAAATGACCTACGGTGTCATGACCCAAACCGGAGGATCATGACTAGCACCCAGGCCATATTTGCCAAGCACCAACGTACATTTTATCTAACCTTCTTTATTATTTTTAAGGGCTGACAAGATCAATGTAAATGGTAGATATGGATCATGAACAATCAACAATGAAAGATAATGGCATGAACATACATCACATGGGATAACAAGACTGCTAAGAAATTACATATAAGGTACGATCTACAACGCTGCCATGAAAGAATATACAACAAAAATTAGCCAACAGGGCATACTAAACTATACATGAGCGGACACCTTTCTATGAGCCTCTAAAGGAGCATAAGTGATGCAACATTGTCGGAACAAGGCCTCGACGTACCCATAATATCTATAACAGAAATGCATACCAAGACCACGGCAAGTCCGGAGAAGGGATCTTTCCAATAACCGTTGAACTGAGAAGCCTACTGCGGTGGGGGAGTTGCGTCTACCTTTCTATCAGGACCTGCAACATGAAATGCAACGTCAACAAATAAAAAGGACGTCAGTACGAATAAAGTACTGAGTATGTAAGGCAGGAAAGCATAAGTAAGAACAGTAAGGTAAACAGGGATATAGTATATACAACCTCTAACATCTAGGTACCTCTGAGGGCTACTGACATGAAATGCGTGATACATACATATATATACATAAAATTTTAAAACATACGCCTCTGTGGGCAACATCATCATCATATCGTACCCTGCCGTAATAGGATCGGTAAAACGTATCAAGCCACGTGGAGCTCGGTAAAACCCAACTGATTAGTGGTTGCACAATAGGTGTCATACCCGGCCGACTACAACGCGACTTGGTAGGGTAGAATATATATATATATATATATAATTCATGTAGGACTCATTGGAATCATATTCTGAACCTTTCGGAGTGACGTAAGGTCTTCTCCGTACACGTTATTAGGAGTAGCTCTTCATTATGAATCTTATAAGAATGAGGAAGTAATAACATAAGAATAAGAGAAGCAACCTCAGCATGAATTGATCCATAAGAAGGGAAACAATGTAAGTACGACTAGCTTCTAAGAGTAGAGTATCTTTGGAAGATCCTTCATCGCATTATGTACAATCAGAGTCGTGCAAAAGAAGGAAAGGGATAGCCTCACTTACCTTGTATATATACTGCCCAACCTCAAGCTATGAAAATGTCGCGACTCCTCAGTCTACAATAAGAGAAACGACACTATCGTTATCATTTAAGCGTCATAACTATTATGAATCGACCACAACCTATTTTACGATGAAACGGACAGCACCTCCCCTATATATAAGACTTCACACAAGTCAAAAAAATCACAAAATAGCCCAAACAACATCAATAATAATAATATTGAGCCTCCAAAAATAGTCCACACAACCTAATCACTTCATACATAAGACGACCACCGTAGTAGTGTCAAACAACCCGGAAATGTTATGACGAATTAATAGAACACCCCCCCTACATATATATGGTGTTTCTCCACACCCGCCCCACTCCAAAACTCCACAAAATAGTAGTAAAACATGCAGCCCAACATCAACACAAAGCAATCCACAAAATAGTCTGCTATAAGTGAATAACTAGAACTCACGGCTTCCTATCACTGTCTCGTGAGTTCTTAAAAGTATATAACGAATTACCATGAATTTATAGAAGAAAAAATGGATGAAAGAGATAAGTAAACTCACCTTACTTGTTGAATAACTCAGCCCTTATCTTGGTTCTTCAAACTCTAGGTTTTACCCCCAATTAGAACTTAAAAGAGAGAGAAAATCAATTACGGTTTGTGGATAATTTTTGGGAGGAAGATTGTAGGGGTTTAGGTATGGTTATTTGTGATATGCAATGAGGTTTGTATTTCAGGAGATAAGCCTTTAAATGGGCTCTTTGGCCGACCCGAAATTGCCTCTTTTTGGGCTCTCATTTAACCAAGTAGGTGACACATCTACTTGTCACCTAGCAGCATGTGCAGTTTCGCAACAATACCTATATATCTCTACTCCGATATTGTATTGATAAACGGTTTAATGCGTTCGAAAATAGACTCATAGTTCTTCAATATGGTGGGTAGATCACCCCGTAATTTCGAGTAAATTGGGAGAAAAAACTTAGTAACATTTGACCTAAAGTTTAAATAAAATTATGAACATAAGTTGCGACACTTTTTGTCGACTTTTGTTTCATAACTCGTTTGACTTCAAGACATATGATACAGACATTATATGATTCAAATAAGTTAAAACACAACCTCTTGAGAATATTAAGCACCCCTAGGTTTACCCAAAAATACGGGATACAACATCCTTGAGTCATTTAGCTTCTAATACTTGTTAATCACCCTTATACACTCTTGTATCATTTAAGACCAATAGGATTAACTTCTTATCATCTCAAATATAATCTCTTCTCAAATTTACTTCGACTAACTTATGGAATGAACCAAAGTATGTGAATATGGGTTGTAACACCCTCCCCCTCCAGGAACATTCGTCCTCGAATGTAAGGGTTTATGGGGGAGACTAACTCATCGTGGATTCCAACGGAAATTTCCAGTCGAGTTTCCCCTATAAAATGGATATTATCCAAACTTGCAAGCTGTTAAACCCAACTTATAGTCTCACAAGGCTATACCAAGGCATTGTGGATATGTACATTATCTGTATTTCACCATTTTGTATTAAGGAAGAGTATTCTCAAGATACTACTTACCTTATAGAGCCATTTCACNCCGGTATCCTCGTTATCTTGAATCTGGAACAAGTAAGGGTATTTAGACTTCATCTCCTCTTCTGCTTCCCATGTAATTTCTTCCATGTTCTTGTTCCTCCACAATACCTTGACGGAAGCTACATCTTTTATTCTCAGCTTGGGGAATTTTCGATCTAATATAGCCATTGGCACTTCTGATAGATTCTCTGTAACTAGTACATATTTGATAGGGACGACCCGAGAAGGTTCTCCAACATTTCCTCAACATAGATACATGGAATACCAGGTGGACAAATTCCAATCCGTATGGCAATTCGAACTCATAAGCAACCTGTCCAATTCGTCAAAGAATTTTGTACGGACCGATATACCGCGGACTCAGCTTACCCTTCTTCCCAAAACTCATAACACCCTTCATCTGTGAAATCCTCAAGAAAACCCAATCACCAACCTCAAACTCCATATCACGATGTCGGACATCAGAATAAGACTTTTGCTTGCTTTGCGCTGTTCTCAGTCGCTCTTGTATCAGTTTCACCTTCTCAATGGATTGGTGTATCAAGTTTGGCCTATATAGTTCTGTTTTGCCGACTTCAAACCATCCAAGTGGTGATCTACATCTCTTCCCGTATAGTTCCTCGTACGGGGCCATTTTAATACTGGAATGGTAGCTATTATTGTAGGAAAATTCAATGAGTGGAAGATGGTCATCCCAATTCCCCTTGAAATCCAGAACATATGCTCGTAGCTTATCTTCAAGTGTCAGAATGGTACGTTCAACCTATCCGTCAGTTTATGGATGGAATGCAGTGCTGAGATTCACTTGTGTGCCTAAACCTTTCTGAAAAGACCTCCAAAAGTTAGCCACAAATTGCGCTTCTCAGTCTGATATAATAGATACCGGCACACCATGAAGCCTAACAATCTCCTTGATATACAACTTCGCATAATCTTCAGCTGTGTAAGTTGTCTTAACTAGCAGAAAATGGGCACATTTTGTAAGTCGATCAACTATCACCCATATGGAGTCAAACTTATGACAAGAGCGAGGTAATCCAATAATGAAGTCCATATTAATCACCTCCCATTTCCAGGTCGGAATCTCTATATTCTGAAGCAATCCACTGGGTTTCTGATGTTCAATTTTTACTTTTTTACAATTAGGACACTGGGCTACAAATTTTGCAATAGACTTCTTCATGTTATCCCACCAATACTTCTCCTTCACATCATGATACATCTTTGTCGAGCCAGGATGGATGGAATATGGGGATTGATGAATCTCAATCATAATCTTCTCTCTCAACCCTGCCACATCAGGCACACATAACCGCCCTGGTATCTCAGTACCCCATCTGCTCCGATCTCAAAAGCCGTAATTTTACACTATTGAATGCTCTCTCTCTCTCAATCGTAATAAGGTAGGATCTTCATATTCTCGTGTTTTTACCTCCGCTACCAAAGATGATTCTGATGTATTCTATACAGTAACCCCTCCGCCATCAGAGTCTAACAATCTAATTCTCATATTGGCTAGCTGATGAAGCTCTTTATTCAACCCCTATCTACCTGCCTCAGTATGTAATAAGCTTCCCATTGACTTACGATTGAGAGCGTCTGCCACAACATTGGCTTTACCGGGATGGTACAATATCTCGACATCGTAATCCTTCAGTAATTCAAGCCACCTAGGCTGCCTCAAATTCAACTCTTTCTGTTTGAAGATGTATTGTAAACTCTAATGATCTGTGTAGATGTCAACATGGACGTCGTATAAGTAGTGCCGCCATATCTTCAGAGCATATATTACTGCAGCCACTTCCAAATCATGGGTTGGGTAATTCTTTTCATGCTTCTTCAATTGTCTTGATGCATAAACAATCACCTTCCCATGTTGCATCAATACGCACCCCAAACCAATACCAGAGGCATCACAATATACCACATAAACTTTTGTTCCTTCTGGGAGAGTGAGCATTGGAACATATGTCAATCGATTCTTTAACTCCAGAAAAATTCGTTCACAAGCGTCAGACCACTGGAACTTAGTAGCTTTCTGTGTTAACTTAGTCAATGGTGCTGATATAGAGGAAAACCCTTCTACAAATCGCCTATAATATCCTGCTAGTCCTAGGAATCTGTGTACTTCTGATGGTGTTGTAGGTCTCGGCCAATTCTTTACTGCATCGATCTTTTGAGTGTCGACACTAATACTCTCGTCAGATATCATACGGCCAAGGAATGCTACTGAGTTCATCTAGAATTCACATTTGAAGAGCTTAGCATATAACTTACGGTCCTGAAGCGTTTGTAATACTATCCGCAAGTGGCCCGCATGTTCCTCCTTCGAACGAGAATACACCAAAATGTCATCAATGAATACGATCACGAACACATCAAGATAGGGCCTGAATACAATATTCATGAGATCCATAAAAGCTGTTGGGGCATTTGTTAGCCCGAACGACATTACCAAGAACTCAAAGTGCCCATATCTTGTCCGGAAAGCCGTCTTTGGAGTATCCTTCTCCTAACCCTCACCTGATGGTACCCTGAACATAAGTCAATCTTTGAGAAACACTTGGCACCCTGGAGTTGGTCAAGCAGGTCGTCATTCCTTGGAAGTGGATAATTGTTCTTTACAGTAAACTTATTCAAGTGTTGATAATCGATACACATCCTTAACGACCCATCTTTCTTCCGCACGAACAGGACTGGCGCACCCCAAGGTGAAGTGCTAGGCCTAATGAAGCCCTTATCCAGCAAGTCCTTCAACTGCGCCTTTAACTCTTGCAACTCTCCTGGGGCCATCCTGTATGGAGGAATAGATATGGGTTGAGTGTCAGGCAACACATCAATGCTAAACTCAATTTCCTTTCAGGAGGAAGGCCCGGGAATTCATCTGGGAAAATATCTGGAAATTCATTGACCACGGGGATGGATTGTAGAGTAGGCGGCTTCGCCTATGCATCCCTAACATGAACGAGATGATAAATGTAACCTTTTGAGATCATCTTTGTTGCCTTGAGATAGGAAATAAACCTACCTTTCGGCATAACAATGTTCCCTTTCCATTCGATGACGGGTTCATCAGGAAATTAAAACCTAACTATATTCGTACGACAATCAATATTTTCATAGCATGAGGCTAACTAGTCCATTCCCATTATCACATTGAAATCAACCATTTCTAATTCAAATAAATTCGCTGAGGTTTGACACTACAAATCATTACTGTGCAACCTTTATATACCCTTCTAGAAATCATAAGATCTCCTATAGGAGTAGATACTGGAAGTGGTTTACTTATCAATTCAGGTTCAACGCCAAACTTATTAGCCACAAAGGGTGTAACATATGATAATGTAGATCCCGGATCAATCAACGAATATACATCGTAAGAAAACACAGACAATATACCTTTAACAACATCCTGAGACGACTTGAGATCCTGTCGACCTACTAGAGCATAGGTTCGATTTTGGTCACCACTCGAACTCGACATTGCACCTCTACCTCTACCACGACCTGTCGACTACTGAAAACACCATGATGGAGGTCGAACTGATGTGGAAGAACCAGACAGAGATCCAGTTGGCTGAGCCATGCCACTACCTTCTCTATTATGACAATCCCGCATCATATGGCCAGGTTGTCTGCAAGAATAGCACGTATCAGAACCTCGATGGAACAGTCCAAAGTGGGTATTTCCGCACTGATCACAAAGGGGTGTTGGGGGTCTTGTCTGACTAGTATCCCTATGATATTGCGAGCATGATGCCCGCGAACTCTGAAATTGTTGAGGAGCACTAGCTACAGGTGGCGCCGAACTCCCTGAAGACTGGGGCCTAACACTGCCTCTGAAGTCATGAGAATACCCTACAAATCTCGCCCTCTTATGTTGGCCCCTATCCTGCTCCCTATCTGCCCTTTGCTGACGCTTACGATCCTCTAGGGTCTGGGCATAAGCCTGAATACGGGAAATATCCATGCCCTCCACCAAGGAGGCTGTCGTGCACCCATTTATCAGATGTGGTCTCAACCTGTTCATGAACATATGCACCCTATCACTCATCTCGGCCACCATATGGGGAGCATACCTTGCTAAAGAATCAAACTGCATACAATATTCTCGCACACTCATATTACCTTGTCTAAGTTTCAAGAACTTATCAGCTCTAGCTCGTCGTATCTCAACTGGAAAATAGTGACGAAGAAAGGCCTCATAAAATTCCTTCAGACCCCTGGATCTCTCCTAACTATCATACCAGAAAACTGCTAAATCCCGTAAAAGATAAGAAGCCAACTCTACTGCCTCTATATCTGTAGCATGCATAATCCGTAGTGTACGATGAACCTGGTCAATAAAAGTCTGCGGGTCCTCCTTGGGGTCTGATCCGGTAATCACTAGAGGTTCTAGATTAATAAAATCACGAACTCTTGTACTATCTGGTTTATCAACAACACTGGTATTCTGCCTATGAGCCTGAGCAGCTACCAAGCCAGTCAATAACTGCACTGCACTCCGCATATCCTGGTCTGTAGGTCCAGACGGAGGAACTTGTGGTGTTGGGTGCCTGCTAATATCCTCTAGATGAGATGGAATAGATGAGGTATGAGACAACATCTCACTCTGAGCCTCACTTTGTCCTGCTCTGGCTTGAGGCACCTGACTGGTACCCTCTCCCGTAGCTATATCAAGCCGTCTACTAATCGTTTGCTTCCTAGTAGAAGGCATCGCTGAAAGAAAACAAGGTTAATATTAGATAAGAACACTAAAGACTCAACTCTACACACAATCTAGATTCAGGAAGAAGGTAACAACCCTAGATGTCATGTAGTCTCCTCATTATAAATGTGGCGCGCTACACATCCATAATCAAGACTCTACCAGACACGACTCATAGACAACCCCTAGGATAGACTTGCTCTGATACCAAGTTTGTCACAACCCAAACTGGAGGATCATGACTAGCACTCGGGCCATACTTTCTGAGCACCAACGTACATTTAATCTAACCTTCTTTATTATTTTTATGGGCCGACAAGATCAATGTAAATGGTATATATAGATCATGATCAATCAATAATAAAAGATAATGGCATGAACATACATCACATGGAATAACAAGACTTCTAAGAAACTACATATAAGGTACGAGCTACACCTGTCTATACATGAGCCAACACCTGTCTATGAGCCTCTAAAGGAGCATAAGTGATGCAACATTGCCGGATTAGGGCCTCGACATACCCATAATATCTATAACAAAAATGCATACCAAGACCACGACAAGTCCGCAAAAGGGATCTTGCCAATAACCGTTGAACTGTGAAGTCTACTGTGATGGGGGAACTACGTCTACCTTTCTATCAGAACCTGCAACACGACATGCAGCGTCCACAAAAAAAGGATGTCAGTACGAATAAAGTACTGAGTATGTAAGGCAGGAAAGCATAAGTAAGAACAGTAATGTAAACAGGGATTGAGTATATACAACCTCTAACATCTGGGTACCTCTGAGGGCTACTGACATGAAATGCGTGATACATACATATATATACATAAAATTTTAAAACATACACCTCTGTGGGCAACATCATCATCATATCGTACCCGACCGTAATAGGCTTGGTAAAATGTACTCGGCCACGTGGAGCTCGGTAAAACCCAACTGATCTGTGGTTGCACAATAGGTGTCGTACCCGACCGACTATAGCATATCTCGGTAGAGTAAAGTAGATACATATATATATAATGCATGTAGGACTCATCGGAATCATATTCTGAACCTTTCGGAGTGATGTAAGGTTGATATTCTCCGTACACATTATTAGGACTAGCTCTTCATTATGAATCTTATAAGAATCAGGAAGTACCAACAACATTGATAACATAAGAATAAGAGAAGTAACCTCAAAATGAATTGTTCCATAAGAAGGGAAACAATGTAAGTACTGGTAGCTTCTAAGAGTAGAGTATCTTTGGAAGCTCATTCATCACATTATGTACAATCGGAGTCGTGAAAAAGAAGGAAAGGGATAGCCTTACATACCTTTTATATATACTGCCCAACCTTAAGCTATGAAAATGTCGCGACTCTTTAGTCTACAATAAGAGAAACGACACTATCGTTATCATTTAAGCATCATAACTATTATGTATCGACCACAACCTATTTTACGATGAAAAGGACAGAACCTCCCCTAAATATATGACTTCACACAAGTCAAAACAATCACAAACCAGCCCAAAAAACATCGTTAATAATCATATTGAGCCTCCCAAAACAGTCTACACAACCTAATCACTTCATACATAAGACGACCACCGTAGTAGTGTCAAATGACCCGGAAATGTTACGACAAACAAGCAGCACACCACCCTACATCTATATGGTGTTTCTCCACACCCTCCCTCCTCCAAAACTCCACAAAAGAGTAGTAAAACACGCATCCCAACAGCAACACAAAAAAGTCCACAAAACAGTCTGCTACAAGTGAATAACTCGAACTCACGGTTTCCTATCACCGTCCCGTGAGTTCTTACAAATATAGAACGAATTACCATGAATTTACAGCAGAAAAAATGGATAAAAGAGATCAGTAAACTCACCTTACTAGTTGGATAACTCAGCCCTTATCTTGGTTCTTCAAACTCTAGGTTTTACCCCCAATTAGAACTTGAAAGAGAGAGAAAATCAATTAGGTTTGTGGATAATTTTTGGGAGGAAGCTTGCGGGGCTTTTGGTCTGGTTATTTGTGATATACAATGAGGTTTATATTTTAGGAGATAAGCCTTTAAATGGGCTCTTTGGCCGACCCGAAATTGCCTCTTTTTGGGATCTTATTTAACCAAGTAGGTGACACACCTACTTGTCACCTAGCAGCATGTGCAGTCTCGCAACAATGCCTATATCTCTCTACTCCGCTGTTGTATTGATAAACGGTTTAATGCGTTGGAAACTAGACTCATAGATCTTTAATTTGGTGGATAGATCACCCCGTAATTCCAAGTTCATTTGTCAAAATTTGATCACGCTCAACTATGTCTTATAGAAAGACTAAACGGGCACTGCAAATATAATCCGGGGTATTACGCCCAGAGTCGATCCCATAGGGAATTTACGTATCAATCAAGCCTTCAGAATACGCAACTTTTACTTAATCAATTTNTTTACTAACTACTGACAAAATTAATAAACTAATAATTAACTAACAATATGGTGTAAACAATTATAATAAAGTTCTAAGGTTATGGTTTCCCCCGTCGGTGAACTTCCTGCTCGGATACTTCTTATAGTTTGATTAATTGTCTCTATCAATCATGAACACTCTATCTACCATAAATCTCTCTCAAGTAATTATGATAATTTACTAGACGCACTCTCTCAAGTTACGCTAGCTAGATTGCATTACAGTTCACTTTAGATTGCACCCGAAGTATCGTTATTTCTAATCCAACTTCTAAACCCTCGGTTATGACTTTCGTCTATACTCCGGGAGTGATGTTGTTAAAACAACTACCTAAATATGCACTCTCTCTCAAGTAGATACATAATAATAGGAACAGTTAATTAAGGATCCTTTCAATTAACTACAACAAGAACGTAGTTGAACAAATAAAGATTAACAACCAACCAAACTATATTAATATCACAATAATTTCATCCCCCAACGGGTTCCACCAAAACCCTAGATTAACGAAATTAGTTACTCATGCTCATAATAATCAAAACCAAAATAAATTGAATAAATAAATTATAGAGTAATGAATAAAGGATGTAAAAATCAGTGTTTTGCTTTGCTGAGTAGTATTCCACAGCTTCTCTTGTCTCTAATGGAATCCTCCCTCAAAGTTGTGTTTTTGGGTCTATTTATATGTTTGGGACAAACCCTAAAAGTGTAGGAGACTTCTATTCAAACCGGAAAACACTTAAAACCTTCAAAACTCGGATTGGACCAGACCAGGGACCAGGCTTTATGGCCCAAACGCCCCGGATAAAGCCTGGATAGGCATGGCGTTAGGGATCAAACACCCCCCAAACGCCTGGTCCTACCAGGATTTATAGCCCCAAACGCCCAACTATATCCTGGTATGACCAGGCTTTACAGCTCAAACGCCCAGCTATAGCCGGGTTCACTTCTTTTTGATTCTTGAGCGTATATTTAACGTTTATGCATCCATTTAGCTCGGCTTCCATCTCCAATTTACCTACACATAAAATAAACTCCATTATGCACATACGAAGTGTATTTTTTTATCATTAACGCACATAAAATGTAAGGCACATAATGCGTTAAACCATGAATTCTAGCCACACATCAGTCATCATAGGCATGGATTGGTTGTCTCCATATCATGCTATCCTTGATTTCCATGCCATAACTATTACCTTGGCGATGCTAGAGTTGACTATATTGGAGTGGAAGGGTTCGTCTGTCAACGCATCTAGTCGGGTTATCTCTTTTCTGAAGGCTCGACACATGGTTGAGAAGGATTGTTTGGCTTATCTAGCTTATGTTTGGGATACTATTACAGAGACTCCGAAGATTGATTCAGTGCCTAGTCCGAGAGTTCTACGATGTGTTTCCTTCTGATCTATCAGGCATGCCACCAGATCGTGATATCGATTTCTCTATTGGTTTGGCTCCAGATACCCAGTTTATCTCTACTCCACCATACCGTATGGATATGAAAGAGTTGAAGGAGTTCAAAGAACAACTTGAGGAGTTGCTAGCAAAGGGGTTGGTTAGACTGAGTGTGTCACATTGGTGTGTACCGGTGTTGTTCGTGAAGAAGAAAGATGGGAATATGCGGATGTGTATTAATTATTTCCAGTTGAACAAAGTTACCATAAAGAAAAAGTACCTGTTGCCGCATATTGATGACTTGTTTGATTAGTTTCAGGGTGACAGGGTGTTCTGTAAGATCTACTTCAGATCGGGGAATCATCAGTTGAAAATTCGTGATTCAGATGTTCCGAAGATGACTTTTCGGCCTAGATATGGCCACTATGAGTTCCTAGTGATGTCCTTCGGATTGACTAACACCCCAGCGGCATTTATGGATTTGACGAACCGGGTGTTCAGGCCATATATTGACTTGTTTGTGATTGTCTTCATTGATGACATATTGATCTAATCGCGTAGCATGGAGGAGCACAAGCAACATTTGAGAGTGGTGCTTCAAACCTTGCGGGAATAGAAGATATATGCTAACCTCTTCAAGTGTGAGTTCTGGTTAGATTTTATGACATTCTTGGGGCATGTTATATCAGGCGAGGGTATTAAGGTAGATCCTAGGAAGATCGAGGCGGTTCAGAGTTTGCCTCGTCCTACTAGAGCGACTGAGATCTAGAGCTTCTTGAGGTTAGCAGGTTATTATCACTGGTTTGTGGAGGGCTTCTCATCTCTTGCAACACCTTTGACTAGATTGACCTAGAAGCATGTTGTATTTCGAGCCGATGATTGCAAGGAAAGCTTTCAGAAGCTCAAGACAGCTTTGACTACGGCACCAGTTAGTGTTGCCTTCCAGTTCAGGGATGTATACTGTATATTGCGCCACTTTACACATTGGTCTAGGTTGTGTATTGGTGCAGGAAGGGCGGGTTGTTGCATATGTTTCATGTCACCTGAAGTCCCACGAGAAGAATTACCCCGTACGTAATTTGGAGCTGGCCACGATAGTTCATGCTCTCATGATCTGGAGAAATTATCTTTATGGGGTGTCCTGTGAGGTTTACACCGGTCATAGCAGCTTGCAACTTTTGTTCAAGCAGAGGGATTTCAACTTGAGACAACGCCATTTGCTTAAGTTACTAAAGTACTATGATATTGCCATCCTTTATCATCCGAGTAAGGCGAATATGGTTGCATATGCCTTGAGCAGAAAGGTTCAGAGTATTGGTAGTTTGGCATTCATTTCAGTAAAGGAGAGGCTATTAGCTTTGGACATACAGACCTTGGCTAACAGACATGTGAGGTTGGATATTTCAGAGCCTAGTTGAGTTCTTGCATGTCGTCGCTCAGTCTTCATTATTCGAGCAGATTAAGGCTCGTCAGTTCGATGATCCGCACTTGTTGGTTCTTAGGGAGGCAGTACTACAGGGTGGTGCCAAGGAGGTGACTATCGGTGAGGATGGTGTTCTGCGGCTTTAGGGTCACGTATGTGTTCCTAATGTTATGTGGTTCTCGGTATTCTATTCATTCAGGGGTTATGAAGATGTATCGCGACCTGAGGCAGCATTATTGGTGGTTGCAAATGAAGATGGACATAGCTGAGTATGTGGTGAGATGCTTAAATTTCATCAAGTTAAGTATAAGCACCAAATCTTAGGTGGCCTACTCCAACAGATGAGTATACCTAAGTGGAAATAAGAGTACATCTCTATGGACTTCATAGTTAGGTTGTCGTGGACCATGAGGAAGTTTGATGCAGTTTGGACTATTATCGACAAGGTGACCAAGTCGGCACACTTCATTCCGATTGTGACTACGTATTCTTCAGAGAGATTGTCCCAGATCTATATTTAGGATATTGTTTGGTTTCATGGTGTGCTTGTTTCCATCATATCATATAGAAGCCCTCAGCTTACTTCGCATTTTTGAAGGGCAGTACAGAGTGAGTTGGGGACCTTGGTAGAACTCAGCACAGCCTTTCATCCGCAGACTGACGCGTAGTCGGAGTGGACGTTCAGATCTTGTAAGATATGACAGAGAATGTGTGATTGACTTCGGAGGGCAGTGGGTTGATTCTTACCTTTGGCCAAGTTTGGTTACAACAACAGTTATCACTCTAGCATCGAGGTGGCTCCGTTTGAGGCTTTGTATGGTCGGCGATGACGTTCGCCCATCGGATGGTTTGATCCCGACGAGGTTAAGTTATATGGTATTGATCTGGTGAGAGATGCCTTGGAAAATGTAAAGTTGATTCATGAGCGACTTCGTCCAGCACGGACTAGACAGAAGAGTTACATGGATCAGAAGGCGCGTGATTTATCATTTATGGTGGGCAAGAAGGTTCTCTTGAAAGTCTTGCCGATGAAGGGAATCATGAGGCTTGGGAAGAAGGGAAATTTGAGCCTAAGGTTAATAGGTCCATTTAAGGTGTTGAGGAGAGTTGGGGAGGTTGCCTATGAGCTTGCGTTTCCTCCCAGACTATCAGGAGTTCATTCGATTTTCCACGTATCCATGCTCCAGAAGTATCATGCCAACATGTCGCATGTGTTAGACTACATTAATGTTCAACTTGATGAGAGCCTGGGTTATGAGGAGGAGCCAGTTTCCAATGTTGACAGGCAGGTTCCCCAGTTGAGGTCCAAGAAGATTTCTACGGTAAAGGTTTAGTGGAGGGGTCAACCAGTCGAAGAGGCTAATTGGGAGACCAAGGAGGACATGCGGAGCATATATCCGCACTTATTCGACACTCCAGGTATGATTCTTGTCTCGTTTGAGGATGAACATTTGTTTAAGATATGGAGAATGTAACTACCCGATCGGTCATTTTGCTTTCTAGATCCTCGTTCCTTTAAAAAAGACTCCCCGTATGTGTTTTACTATTTTATGACTTGCTGGGATGGTTAGTTCGCGTTGAAATTGGAACACTTAGTTCTTTAATAATGGCTTAAAAATGGTTAAGTTCGACTTGAATCAACGTTTTGAGTAAACAACCTAGGAACTGGGATTTGATGGTTCCAATAGGTTAGTATGATGATTTTGCACTTCGGCGTATGTTCTGATCGAGTTTCAGATGACCCGGGAGCGTTTCAGCGCATAAAGTTGAAAGTTGGCACATTGAAGGCTTTCAAGTTCTTTAAAAAAATTTTGAAGTAGGTTTTGGTGTTATCGAGGTCCTTTTTGGATTTCGAGCATAGGAATAATTCAGTATGGTGATTTACGACTTACACACAAAATTTTGCGCCATTCCGAGTTTATTTGAAAGGAGTCGGACGTGCGGAAGTGTTTTTAGAAGTCTTAAGTTTTCATGATTTCATTCATGCGTTTTGGCGTCCGATTCGTTCTATTAGATGTTATTTTGGTGTTTCGATTGTGAGCGAGTTTTTATGATATTTTTAGACTTGTGGATGTTTGGTATGATTCCCCGAGGGCTCGGGTGAGTTTCAGACGCGTTCGGAGAGAGGGAAAGGACTTCAATTTTTCTGGTTTTTTTGCTGGTGCCTCGGGTATCACAAATGTGAGGTTTTATTCGCATATTCAAGGTTGGCTTCATAATTGCGAAGAAGCCTGGACAAGGCAGGACTCACATATGCGATCAGCACCCCCCCCCCCCCCCCCCCCCCCCCCCCGCATTTGCGATGTTTTTGGTCGCAAATGCAACCTTGGAAGTGGTGGCCCTGATTCGCATTTGCAATGATTTTGTTGCATTTGCGACCTTCGCATTTGCAAACAAGGTGTCGCAAATACGACATGTGCGACCTGTGCAATAGCGTTTTATTACGGGACTTAGCTTCATTCCCCTCATTTCCCACTTGGTCTTGGGCAATTTTGAGAAAATATTTGGTAGGGATTTCATCAACATCAAGAGGTAAGTGATCCCTGTCAATTATTTAGCTAAATACGCTAATCATAGGTAGATTTAACATGAAAAATGGTGGTATTTATGGGGTTTTGAGAAAAACCTAGGGTTTGGTAAAAATTAGATTTGGCCAGGAAATTTGTTATGTAATTAAGTAAAAATTACATATTTGAGTTCGTGAGGCTAAGGGTAATAATTTTCTTCGAAATTTCCAGAATCCGGGCATGTGAGCCGGAGATGAATTTTAGGAATCTTCCAATTTGGGTTAGGTAATCATTATAATAGTTATATTATGAACTTTTGAGAATGTATTGATTAATTTATATAATATTTGGCTAGTTTCGAGTTGTTTGGCACCACGTTGAGGACTTAGACCGTATTTGTGGACCGAAAATGAGATTGGAAATGAGGTAAGACTCTTGCCTAACCTTTTAAGAGGGAACGCGTCCCCTTGGGTGTATCTTGTTGTCTATTACTTGTGTGGGGAGCTACGTACGCACTAGATGACGAGAGTTTGTGCGTAGCTATATTCTATGAGATGTCCGGGTAGTCTTAGATCCACTTCATGCTTTGATTGTACTATTATGTTTATTATGCATATTAATTGTATTAAATAGATCTGAGACTAGGGATTATAAAGTTGAAATTCTCCAATTTAGATTTCTTATTTTTGGGGAAGAATTGAGGAATACTTAATAACTCTGAGAAATCTATGTCCACTCGCATCGCAAATACTTCTCTTCTCTCATAGGAGTGGGTCGTTCGCCTCGTCAGTATAATATATGCCTCTATGGTTCATGTCGTTCGACCCTCGGTAGTGCACATAGTATTTTTGGATCAAGCTTTACGACCTCGGCATATATCGTGCGTAATAATACTCGGAGCACGATTACACTTGGTATGGTTTTATGGCTTGAGAGGTTATAATTTTTTTAATGACGGAAATTGATATGGGGATTATGGAATTTACTATCATTTAAGGAATTATTTATTCACTGCTTGCTATTTTGTTATCATTATTATTCATTTATTTCTTGCCTATTTAGAATTTTTGTATTCTTATCATTGGCCCGTAGTAAGTGTCGATGTCTGTAAATCCCCAACCAGTCGTTTTGAGCTCTAGCGCGTCAATCGGATCGGGTAGCTTCACTTCATGTTTTATGACTTGTATGTGTGATTAGAATAGAATTTGGGAAGTTCGGAGTTGATTCGCATTGAAAATTCTAAATTCGGAAGCTTTAAGTTAAAGAGTTAACTAAGGTTTGACTTTTGAGTAAACGACCTCGGAGTCGGGATTTGAAGGTTCCAAAAGCTTTGTATGATGATTTTGTACTTGGGCCTATGTTCGGGTTGAGTATCGGGCGGCCCGATAGCATTTCATCACCTATTATGGAAAGTTCACATTTTGAATGTTTCAGCATTTTCTATGTTTGGTTTGAAGTGGACTTTGGTGTTGTCGATGTCCTTTTAATGTTTCGAACCTTGGAATAGGTTTGTATCGTGATTTATGACTTGTATGCAAAATTTGGCATCATTCCGGGATGTTTAAGTATAATCGGACGCGTTCAGCGAAGTTTTAGAGTTTAAAAGTTTAAAGGAAGGTTTCGATCGTCAATTCATAGTTTGGATGATGTGTGATGCTATATGAGGCCTCAAGCAGGTCCGTGTTATGTTATAGAACTGGTTAGTGTGATTGGACAGGGTCCCGGGGGCCTCAGGTGTGTTTCAGAGTGGTTTTGGACCAAGTTAGGATGATTTGTTGTTGCTTGTTGCTGGTGTCTCATTTTGTTCTTCGCGAACACGAAGGAATTCACGCGTTCACGAACACGGAATTTGAGGCTACTGATTTTTCATCACCGCGAACGCGACACAGTGGTCGAGAAAACGGAGGGAAAGATGAGGCAACCTTCACGAATGTGAGGTGGAGGTCGCGAGCGCGTAAAAGAAAAAGGGAGTTGGGCCTCAGCAGTTAAGCCTTCGCGAACGTGACTCTTGGCCTGCGAACGCGAAGGGCAGGGGGTTTAAAGGCTTCGCAAACGCGACGAGGAGGTCGTAAACGTGTAGAGAAAAATTATGGAGGCTTTTGTTTTAGACTTCGCGATCGCAAAGGAGCTTCCGCAATCGCGATGAAATACTGGCCTGGGCATAATGGTTTTATATTGGGGGTTTTTCCCATTTCACTCATTTTTCACTTGGGTTGGCGACTTTTGAGGTTCTGGAAGAGGAGATTTTTGTCATCCAGTGTGAGGTAAGCCTCCCTCCTATTGTGAGTTAAATACAAGAGTTATATACTGATTTATACTTGAAAATTTGTAGAAATTATGAGATTTTTAAAGAAACATAAAATTTGGTATTTTTGAATTTTAACCACGAAATTGGACATGGAATTGGGAAAAAATATATATATATTTGACCTCATGGTGTTATGGGTAAAGTTTATCTTCGAAATTTTTTAGAATCCGGGCACGTGGGCCCGAGGGTTGACATTATTGACTTTTCGAGCGGAGTTGGAAATTGTTATGAATTGATTGTTTATGATTATTTGAGTATATTTTTATTGGGTTGCACATTGTTTGACTAGTTTTGGAGCGACTGACATCAGTTTGAGGTGTTAGAGTGGCGTTGGAGCTGGTTATGGAACTTCGGAGCGAGATAAGTCTCATGTCTAACCTTGTGAGAGGGAAACAACCCCCTAGGTAATGTGATTGTTATGTGCTACTAGTTATGGGTGCTACGTATGAACGAGGTGCCGAGTGTCTGTACTAGCTAAAGCATGAGGTAGACTTAGATAATATCATGTAATATTTGAATTATTTGAACTCATTCTGCTGACTTAATTAATTGAATTTACGATTGAAATTGATTTGAAAATTTATATATACATTTGGTCGAGTCTTATCAACTTGAGTTGGGTGCAAGTTTATTGGGAAACGGTAAAGTTCAAATTCACTTTATACTCATGTAATATATTGTAAGCATGTGGCACGTAATTCGATGATTTCCTTAATTTATTGTGGAGCGGGTCGAACACCTCGACAATATAATATATGCATCTATGGTTCGTGTCGCTCGACCCTCGGTAGTGTTCACATTATTCTGGATCAAGCCGAATGACCTCGGCATAATCGTGTGCTATATCGCTGGCAGTCCAAATATTCATAAGATTATCTTTCCATTGATGCTCTGCTTTTTATATGGTACTCGTTATTCATTTGATATTGACACTTGATATTTTCTGAGTTGTTGAGATAGAAACACGAAATTGAGATATTTATATCTTTAGAGGAATTTTTAGAAGATTATTTGAATTATCCTTTTACCCCATTATTATTGTTGTGCTTTATATCTGCTTATGATTTACCATATTTCTTTATTGGACCTCTAATAAGTGTCGATGTCGACCCCTCGTCACTACTTCTCCGGGGTTAGCCTAGATAATTACTAGGTACACGTTGATTTACGTACTCATACTACATTTCTACACTAAATGTGCATAATCTGACAGGCCTAAATAGGTTGTCATCTTTGCGCATAGGTGCAATTGTTGAGGAGACTTTATGGTGAGCTGGAAATTCCAGGCTACATATCGCAGCCCACAGAGTCTCCATCGTACTATTTATAAATATCTGTCTTATTTATATTCCAGACATATGTTGTATTATTATTGTTCTCCTTAGTGAATGCTCATGCACTTGTGACACTGGGTCATAGGACTTTCTATGAATTGTTGGTGGTTTTGCCTAGATAATACACACTTTTATTATTTATTACATTTAAATTGTAAGTTTCCGCGATTTTTAAAGAAATGATTCTTTATCTAATAAGATTCACGATTTCGAAAGTAATAAATTACATAGTTAAAAGTTGGTAGTTCAGCGTTGGCTTACCCAATGGCTTTGTTGGGCGCCATCATGATCTATAGTGGATTTTGGGTCGTGACACCTTGGTATCATAGCTCTAGGTTCACTAGGGTCTCACGAGGCATGATCAAGTCTAGTAGAGTCTTGCGGATTGGTACAGAGACGTCTGTAATTATGTTCGAGAGGCTACAAGGCTGTTAGGAGCACCTCCCTTCTTGATTCCTCTTCATGCTATTTGATTTTATTGAAGCTTAAGCCTTCATTTCCTTCCTACCCAATCTTATGCAGCGTGGAGTGCTTGTTATCAATTGGGAACCGAGGAGTGGTAGTGATACTGTAGACGTGGTACATGATGTTTCTACTGCGTATTCGGTCAGGCCATTGTTGTCTCCTTCTGGAATGGTGTTTTGTCGTTTCAGACTAGTATCTGTGTTTCATATGGTTTCGAGGTTATGTGTACATTATTATGATGTTCGTGTATTGTTATCACACAACGTTGGTGTAATGGCAAGGTGCTTGTTTATGTGTCGAGGCAGTGAATGAGTCGAAAGGAGTGTTGGTTGATTTCCCAATGCACACGCAAGTGTATGTGGTCGACAAGTAATATAGGAATTGA
>ML339163.1:0-42144 GCA_005239505.1 Nicotiana paniculata | reverse complement strand
AGAAAACCTAGTCTGATGAATCTTTCTCCTAGGATAAACGTCTTAGTCTGATGAATCTTTCTCCTAAGATATATATAAAATAAAATAAAAAAATCCTTCTTAATTCATTTTAGCATAGGTACATAATTCAATAGTCTCATTTTCCAACATAGGGACTCCAATCCCTAGTTGATTTTATTTTAGACATAGGGTCTCCACTCCCTAGTCTTGTTTCCAACATAGGGTCTCCAATCCCTAGTTGATTTTATTTTCGGACATAGGGTCTCCACTCCCTAGTCTTCTTTCCAACATAGGGTCTCCAATCCCTAGTTGATTTTATTTTTGGATATAAGGTCTCCACTCCCTAGTCCTCTTTCCAACATAGGGTCTCCAATCCCTAGTTGATTTCATATTTTTAGACATAGGGTCTCCACTCCCTAGTCTTCCTTCCAACATAGGGTCCCACTCCCTAGCAGACACCGACATAACCTGGTAATCTCTTCCTGACAACAACATAACCTGTTGATCATTCCCTCACACTGGCATAATCCAGTGATCTCTTTTCCCCAGGCAACGGCATAACCCGTTGATACTTCCCCAGACACCGGCATAACCTGGTGATCTATATTCCCCAGACACCGGCATAACCCGTTGATCTTTTCTTGATGACAGCATAACCTGTCAATTCTCTTCCAACATAGGGTCTCCAATCCCTAGTTGATTTTACTCTTTAGGCATAGGGTATCCACTCCTTACTCTACAATAACTCCGGATGCACAATTCCCGGCTTTTCATTGCTTTCAATAATAAAGTACCATAGATTTTATTACAATAACTCGCGAAATTTTCCTGGTGAAAATTGGGGCAGAAAATTTTGTTCGTTTGTTTTTTGATTTTGCACAGTTACAATTTAGGACAATGGATTCGAGACGACCAAAAGAAGACGTCTCAATTCAGAATAAAAGAAAAGAAGAAAAGAAAAGAGTTGAACCCCAAAGTACAGAAGCGGAAAATATATTGACTGCTCAAGGCAGATTGAAGTCACAAGATATGCATGTCCATTCTTGATCCGAAAAAGTTGTAGAAGAATGAACTAGCACCTGCAGCTAACAAGCATCGAGATTCAGATCAGAGTCTGCATGAAGAACCAACCAAGACTCAAGACAAAGCTTCAGAAGACTCATAGATAGGAATCTTGTAACTCGTAGCTGATATGCTTAGTTAGTCTTTTCTTTTTTGATTTTGATGTAATAATGGGACCGCGGACCGGAACCTCGACGGAAAGGCACCTCACTCGAGCCCCTCATCCTATCCACCCACTCCATCACTCCAAAGCTTCTTGAACTACACGCGACCTGATTCCCTTATAACCCGGGATATGTAGGTTGTCGAAAACCAGGACTCGGTCACATTCTCCTTTCTGTTAGTTTTAGGTCACTCTAAATAAGGGTCGAGTCAAAAAATCTGTCTCGACGTTCTTTGCCTGAAAACTCTTCGCGTTTCTAGTCAAAGAGGGGCAACTGTAGACATGTAATTTTTGACACTCCCCGAAATTTTACCCATATTAGCGTTTTAATATTTAGTTTAGGTCTATTTTAACTAGTTTTTACTTTATTTTATCACAAAAACTAAAATTATAAAAAAATAGTTTCATTTTGTAGTCATACTATTTTACTATGATTTTTATTTTTATATAATCTTTGAAAAATACCAAAAAAAATATATAGTTTCAACTTTAATTCTTAGTTTTATTTTAAATATAATAATTTATTAAAATCAATTAAGAATAATTTTTACATATTTAGAAATAAATTATATCATTGTAGTCTTAGCCCAAATTTAAAACCTAACAAGACATGGACCAAGCCCATGATTCCTAAGCCCATACCCCTTAACCTAGAAGAGCCTAATATAAAAAAGACCTCAAGTCTCTTCTTCTTCCACACACAAACTATGAGCAGCACCCCTAAAAAGAGAACAATAAACGGACTACCCCTCCTAATTTACCAAAAACCTCTCATCCTCTACATTGTCTCCTTAGCTACACCTTAATATACACCTACTCCTCTGGAGGAAAACACGCAAATACAGAGAAAAAAGAGAGATCTGGACGGAAAGAAAAAGAGAGGTGAGCAAAGAGGAAAAATGGGAAAGCAGGGGAAGGCATAGAAAAATGAAAGCTTCATAGCAAAAGCTGAGAATCGGCCATTAAAGTAGCTCACTCGAGATCCATAGCACCCCTATCCATTAACCTCATCTTTTGTCCCTTTTCTCCACCACAATTCAATTTTTTTCTGCTTTGAAGCCCTGTGGAAAATCAGCCCGAAAAACACCTCAAACCAGCCCCGAAATCAACCCCAATAACTCAAAAAAAGGAAGCCGCAAATAGCCTGTTTTCAGTCCTGTTTGTCGCCGGATTCTAAGATCTCCCGGCGAAGTTTCTATGTCGAGGTTCCGGTGTTTCAGCTCGCCGGTCGTGGCTCTGTTTGGTTTGACGATCGAGTTGTAAACTTCCAGTTTTGTTCATCAACATAGAGTGGTTTGAGCTCCTAAACTGTTTTTGCTTCGCTGAATGGTCTAAACTGCCTTCTCACATCCTGACTGTTAGTTGGTTGTTTGTTCTTGTATCTCCCGTTGGAAGGTATTTCTTATAATTCACCCTTCTCTGGTGTTACTTTTTAGTAATTACATTGCATTGTAGTTGTAAATATGCTGGATGGTTTTGTCGCAAGAAATGTTTCTATCAATTGTCATTACTATAATATATAGCTTATAATCTCCAATTGAGGAGGAGAGCAATTCCGATCTTTAATTGGGTTAGTTAGATTTCCCTTTTAATCAATTTTATATGAATTTGGAACATCTCAATATCCATATCCAAGTGATTGTACTAGGACAGTAGATGGCCGTTTGATTTGGGTTGTGCTCGAAGGAAGTTGACTGGTTTACACACATAGCCATTTTTGCGGCCTTGTGTTCAGAAATTGGTCAGTTTATCAAAATTAGACCCATGGGTATAAAGTTCGAAAGGTGTTTGCTGCATTTTGTTGATATTCTGGAGATTAAGTTTTATTCCATTGCTAAAATACGTATATGTAGTATTGAGTGTTGATGATAATTGTGAAAATATGTTAAAGAGATAACACATGCAGCTTATTCACCAATCTTTCCATAAATCATGACCTCACAACAAATCTCAAAGTAGCTTAAGAAAATAATTCAAATGCGCTAGTTGCTTTAAGCGCGATTAATAATAAATTATCGTGACTATGGGTACGATTCCCGTGGCATGGTCACGACACATAATCCCAATTCGGGTGTGCATTTCATGTGACCCGGCCATAACTTCGTGTAATAATAAAATAAACATGTTGTGAATCGTGGGTGCATTTCATGTGGTGCGGTTTGCAATGTGTATCAAAACAACAAGTGTACGACATCGTGACTTGTTCCAAAACATAATTCCATAAATATTAAAAGCGGTTAGAAGGTAAAAATGCACAATAGGTTTCAATATGTATAAATCAGATAATTAGGCCAATTAATAATAGTTAAGTAACCATGCTAGAACCACGAAATTCGGGAGTGCCTAACACCTTCTCCCGGGTTAACAGAATTCCTTACTCGGATTTCTGGTCGCAGACAAATTAAAACAGAGTCCAAATTTCCTCGGTTTGGGATTTTAAAATAAAATGGTGTACCGGAGCATCGTCAAAATTTCGGGTGGCGACTCCGAAAACTAAAATAAATCCCAAAATCGAATAATGTTACTTTAATTGGAAAAACTCCCTATTACTCTTCATTATCCCGGCGTAGTGAAAAAAGGAGGTGTGACATCCACAATGAATTTTTACCAAATTCTGGAACTCCTTAAATAAGAAAAATACCAGTCCGGGGGAGGGGGGGTACAATAGTTGAAGTATAGCGCATGCATAGTACACGCTATATATATTTAGTGCATACATAATAGGCACTATACCCATATGAATTATCGATGGTCAGTTAAGTGCAAGAGAATTTTTGGTGGGGCAGGACATTTTATATATAGCGCGATTACTCACCGCGCTATACCTTAACGGAAAAATGTGTCATTAAGGTATAGCGTCGTTCCGTAGAAAATTTTATTATTATTCTTGTTTTTGCCTTGTCATAGGTTGGTTATACTGTTTATGATGTGTTAGAGTTGGTAGGCTCGGAATCGGAATGGCTGTAGCAAGAATTTAGTCATTTGGTCTTTAAAAGTAGTCTTATAGTGGGAAAAGTCAACTGGGAGTTGACTTATTGGTAAACAACCTCGGAATGTAGATTTTATGGCTCAGATAGCTTCGTTAGGTGATTTGGGGCTTACGAGTGTGTTCGGAATGTGGTTTTGATGTCCGGTGTAGAATTAGGCTTGAATTTGCGAAAGTTAGTTTTTGGCGATTTCCGGTCGGCCATGGAAAATAGGCTATCGAGGTCGCAATGGAATTCCGTAAGTTGGAGCAGGTTCGTAGTGTCATTTTGGACGTGTGTGCAAATTTTCAGGTCATTCGGATGTGTTTTGGTTGGTTTCGGCATCTTTGGTGGAATTTAGAAGTTTCAAAGTTCATAGGCTTGAATCCGAGGTGAATTTAGTATTTTTGCGTTGTTTTTGGTGATTCGAAGTCTCGACTAAGTTCGAATGATGTTATGGGACATGTTGGTATCGTCCGATTTCCCCTAGGGTTATGGAAATACACTTTGAGTAATTGATGTCGAATTTCGCATGGTTATTGATTTTGAGCAAGGTGGCTTGGAGTATTTCATGTGGTCCAGCAGTTGGATGGGATCACGCTTTGCAGCAGAGTTAGGTAGAGGTATGACCCTTGGTTTCAGATTCGTGTGTTCTGATTTTACGGTGTGGGCCAGGCTTCTAGCATGATGTCGTGATTGTAATAGTTAATGGCAGGATAGTCCTCTCGTGTGAGTCTTCTTTATTTTATAAATTGAGATTTTGGGATGTTGTTATTGAGTGCACGAGTTGCACAAGTTATGGCTCTGGATGGTATAGTGGTATTGATGCTGATCAGACGAATGGTTACTAGATTCTGCATGTTCCTTTCATCATCGGCAGCATATGGAAGTGTTAGAACGAGGCTTTTCTTGATGAGAGGTTATTTACCGGTATTGGGTTGTTATAAGCAACTATTGTGATTAGGAGTTATCTCCACGAGTGCTTGAGTCATGTAGTGTATCATGGTATTTCATCTTGGGTTACGGATATGACTTGTTACAGTATGCCCAGACTTATTCAGTTTATAGTTGTGGGATTTTGATCTTGTAAATTGATTCAGAAGTAAAAATGTAGTTCTAAGGTTTATGGGTCAAGATTGGATTTCGAAATTTCATCTGTGTGGTGCTATCTGACCTATATGGGTCAGGGTGACGTGGAATCATCTCTGAATATGTGCATGGTAGGTTACACGGCAATTTTGGTGGTGTTTGGAACAACTCTAGGCACGTTCGAGGACGAACGTGTGTTTAAGTGGGGGAGAATGTAACGACCCGGTCGGTCGTTCCGTAAAATTTGTACCGTTATTCATGTTTTTGTCTGGTTACGCCTTGTTTAGTTGTTTATGATGTGTTGGAGTCGGGTGGTTCGGGCTCGTAGTGGTTGTAATGAGAATTGAGACACTTAGTCTCTTAGAGTAGTTTTTCGGCCTAGTTTGAGGTAAGTAATGTCTTTAAATCCTGTCTTGAGGGTATGAAACCCCCGGACTTTACATCCTTTCGCGGATTTGGAGTGACGCACACACTGGATGACGAGTGTGGGGCGTGCACGAATTGGAAATTTGGAAAAAATGTACCTTTTCAGGCAACTATTGAGTTGTGAAACCGCTTTTAAAGCATATGATTTATAGTATTACTGTGTTTTGATATACTTGGGTTGTAAGCCATGTTTGTGGTCTAGTTCCGATCTGTTTAACTCCTTGGGGGCTATTTTACTGATATTCTCACTACTTTGAAACTATGATTTTACACTCAATCTTTCTTGTGAAATTGTTGACACTCCTATTTGATGATATTACTATTTCTTGAAATGAAATACTATTTTGGGTCGAGAACCCCGTTTTATTTATGGCCCGAGTGGCATGTCGAGAGTGTCTGACTGAGTGAGGCCAAGGGCCAATGTTGTGAGGATATTTATGATATGAGAGAAGCCGAGAGCCTGAGAGATGATTGATGCCATGATGTGGCTTGTTTATAGCGCTTGGGCTGTAGGAGCCCCTCCGGAGTTTGTACACACCCCCAGTGAGCGCAGGTACCTACTGAGTGCGAGTGCCGAGTGATGAGTGATTGGGAGGCATGAGTGACAGTGAGGTTGCCCGAGGGGGTGATGTTGAGTGACTGTGAGGTGCTGAGTGACTGTTATTGAGTGATGGTGAGGTGCTGAGTGACTGATTACGAGTGATGATGTTGCTCCAGGGGCAGTTTAAAATGATATTTTGCTGAGCTTTTGATTATGATTTTTTTCATCTTTCAAACTGATATTTTGGGAGTTTTACTGAGAAATATTGGATATTATACTTGTTTCAAGGATTTTTACGGAAACTGGTTTTCGAACTTATGTATACTTTATTGAGACTTGATATTTTACGGTTTTATGGATTGGTGTATTTGTTCCTGTGTGTTTCTTATTCTTCAGACTGTGATTTATTATCATTACTACTGAGTTGGCGTACTCATCATTACTCCATGCACCTCTGTGTGCAGATTCAGGTACTGGTTCTGAGGCGTAGCCATTTGAGTTCATTCATCGTCCGCATTCGGGATTTCGAGGTAGTTGTCCAGCGTCCGCAGCTTCTCCATTTCCCTTCCTTCATTAGTATTAGTATTTTATTCCGAGACATGATTTATGACATTAGCAGTGTTAGTTTTATTCTTAGATGCTCGTGATCGGTTGATTCCAGTCCTGGGGGATTTGTTTAGATAGTAGATTATATTATTAATGTTTGCTTAAAGACTTAGAGAAAAATTTTATACTCTGTTGCTGGTTATTATTGATTTTTGAGAAATAATATTAAAACAAATGTGTAGTTATGTGATGATTGGCTAGCCTAGTTCCACGATAGGCGCCATCACGCCCTGTTAGGATTTGGGTCGTGACAGTGAATGACCGTGCTATATAAAATGGTACACAATTTATTTAGTTTTTTACCTATTTGTGTTGTTTGAGTCCAAAAGAACCACACTTTGGTTCTGGACTCTTTATAATATTAGTGATTATATTATTATCACCAAAAAGACAGAAGCAAGGGCATAACAGCTCCATGCGCAAAGTTGCACCTTAGCATCCATTTTTGTACTCATGAGTGCTTCTTTTTATTTTTGAAAGAAGGGACGAAGCTTGAAGAAGCTAAACGAGCATAGAGTAGCAGCCTATTACGTTTTTTCAAGCCCCCTTTGATTTGTTATTAGTGAAACGTTAGCGTCCCTTAGTAATTTTATCGTGTTATTTTCATATTTTAGATTACCATTTAAGTAATTCACTCATCTTTTACCATAAACAAACTTTTGAATATGCAATTCAATAAATAACAAAAACTCAATTTCGAATAATATCCCTAAACAATTTTGATATACTCCCATCATTCACGAATGTAGTAATGTTATCATTAAGGCATAAACATAGGAAGAATACATTTTTGTGAAGAGTTTTTGTTGATTGGTAGTATGCTAAACTGCACATAGCACTTTTATTTATGTATGTAATGCATAAGGACAATAAATAGTTAGTAAATAGAGGTAGCCGTTGCCTCTTTTGCGCGAGGTAACAACATAAGCCCCCTTCATATATTGAAAAAAAGAAGAAGCAAGTATTCGGTGTGGATGACCACGTTTAAAAAAAAATAGCTTTCTTGTCTATTGGCAAAAAAAATATGTATATATATACTTCGTGAGGCCTTTATGAATCTTAGAGATTGCAAACTCAAGAGAGTTGATCCTTGAACAGAATTATAGATTGATTCTTTCCAAGAATAAAGTCAAGTTTCCGTTGATCTTCCTTGATTTGTGGTCTTGGCAAGCTTTTCATCCGTTGGGTATATCTTTCCGTAACTTGAGTGATTTGTATATCCTTAATTTCTGGCTTTAACAATCTCCAGTGCAACCCTTTGGGATCTTGTTTCCCTTTTATTTGGGACCTTCATGTAATAGTTTATGTCAATCATTTATTGAATCATTGATCGATTCTTCTTCCATAAAAAAAAGGTAAAAAATATAAGGCAGGTGTATGTTATCAGTGTTATTTAGGGATATCAAGATTTTGGGATCAACAAGTTTCTATAGTCAACAAAGTTAATTAAGTAATAAATCTAGTTACATATTTCTAGAAAAGCAGATAATTTGTAGACCATATACTTGACTTGTTTCTCCTACAACCCATCAAACTCTAACATACGTAAATTTATATACCTAAACAGAAAAAAGGTGGTCTTCATGTTTGATTATTATCTTCCTTTTTCTTATTTAATTCATTCTTCATTTTGGTTGATGCCATACTATTTATTAATTGAAGTAATCTTCTAAACCCATTATTATTTTGTTTAATAGGTAATAGTAATTAGCCGTGGTTACACTCAATTCCAATCGTAGGAAAATATTTAATCTCATATATATATATATATATATATATTCATCTTTCTTGAAAATGGAAGTATTTTGGCATAGGACGGAAAAGAAAAGAATGGAAAGGGAAAAACCGCATATTCAAGCAAAAGAAAGAAGGAGAAAAGTCAGTGATCTGACGCCTAGGAGGAGAACTTAGAAATATAATATCACAAGGAAAACAATTTTTTCATTTCGTCTAATTAATTCACATGCGCATATTCTTCTTTTCTTCTCCCTTTTCAATTCCACGCTAATTATTTTACTATATATTAAGAGAAGGTCCCTTGGACGATCAATACCTTTTATTATTTCTTGTTGTGAGTAATGATCTGTGCAACATTCCTGCCAAGACTGTCTACCCAAACTAATTACATGCTTTGCAATATTAATTCATTCTATAGCTTTTAAATGTGTTCCAAAATTATGGAGCATCGTTATTTCCATGAACCACTCTCATGGCCAAATGATTGCTATTTTCATTGTTCCTCACACAGTGTCTGTCTTTCTAGATAATATGACATAATCTTTTACCAGATCAGGAGTTCAGCATGTCTGATATTTAATCAACAATTGATGGGTCAATTCATTTCATACTACTTTGATAACCGTCTTCTCTGATACTTTTATGGATACATATGTCTAACACGCTACTTATGGATATAAGAGTAAATTTTAGTTGAATTTCAATTCTTAATGAGAATTTTTTTAAAGAAGGATTGGGCATTTATAGCATCTCAAAGTGAAATCAAGGGTTTGATAGCAATGGAAATCCTCAAGTTCAAGGCTCTTGAAGAGGCGTCCAGTATTCTGTAAGTAACTAAACCCTCCCATCTATTGCACACAGGTATACAACATAAAAGAGCAAAATTGTGATGACCCGATAGGTCATTTTATATTTTAGAATTTAATTCAGTGTTCCGGAATCTTAAATACCTCATTTTAACCTTCCTCAATTTGCGTGCATAGTCCGGGTGTCTTTTCGGAAAGCTTTTATGTTAAGAATTGAGAAAATATGAAAATTTTACCTTAAAGTCCATTTGAGTTGACCTCAGCTAATTTTTTGAGTAAATAGGCCCGGATTCATGTTTTGACGGTCCCGATGGGTCCGCATCGTGATTTGGGACTTGGGCGTATGCCCGGAATCGAATTTGGAAGTCCCTAGCCTGATTTATCGCACTTAGTAGAAATTTAAAAGTTAAATGCTTAATGATTTTGAAATGTTTGACCAAAGTTTGACTTTTTGGATATCGGGTCTGTATTTTAGTTGCGGAATGCGGTATTGGTCCAATACTATATTTATGACTTATCTATTAAATTTGGTGAGAAACGAAGTTGGTTTGACGTGATTCGGACGTCCGGTTGTGAAAATAGAAGTTTCAAAGTTTTCTTGAAAATCTCATTTGATTTGGTATTCAATTAGTAGTTCCAGGTGTTATTTTGGTGATTTGATCCCGCGAGCAAGTTCTTATGATGTTTTTAGACTTGTGTATATAGTTGGTCTAGATCCCTGAGGGCTCGGGCGAGTTTCGGATAGGCTACGGAGTGAAATTGGACATAGCTGGTGTTTTCAGTTTTGGTACAGGCCTAACACATTTGCGACCTCTAATGGATTCGCATTTGGGATCTACTCATCACATTTGCGAAGAGTAGCTGGGCTACATGATGTTCGCATTTGCGAAGTGGGACATGTGGGGGAAGTGATCGGAAATGCGATCAAGTGGTTGCATTTGCGGAGGGTCAGTGTTTGTATTTGCAAACATTTAATAGACAATACGATAAATGTAGAGATGTGAGGGTCTTCGCATTTGCGGGATTCGCAAATGCAAACCCCAAGTGGAAAATGCGACATCTACAACTTATCAAATGGGACTTAGACAAGATTTTATCTCATTCTTCAAAAATTTCAAAACAAGAAATCCTAGAGGTGATTTTTCAAAGAACCTTTCTTCCCCAAATCAACGGTAAGTGATTCTAAACTAGTTTTTTTCAATCTTTCACTACATTTCCTAAGATTTCAACCTAAAATCTTGTGTTTTTATGGTGGAAATTTGAGGTTTTGGGTAGAAATAGGGATTTTTGAAAATTGGGAATTTAGGCCTCAAATTAAGGTCCGACTCTAAAACAAATTACATAATCAGGCTAGGGGATGAATGGGTAATCAGGTTTTGGTCCGAACTTCGGGATTAGACCAAGCGGCTGGGGGTTAACTTTTGTTGACTTTTTCAATAATGACCTAAATTGAATCCTTTGCGATCGTGGGTAGTTCCTAAGGCTTAATTTGAATCGTTTGGTTGGTAATTTTCTAGATTCTATTGGTTTGGGGGATTTTTGAGAGGCAAAGCTGTGATTGAGCTTTGAGCTGACCTTTTGGAGCGAGGTAAGTGTCGTAGTTAACCTTGACTCGAGGGATTAGGACTTGTTTGTATATTTTCTACATGTTTAGATGTTGGGTACAACGTATATGTGAGGTGACGAGTACTTGTTGTCGGATTTAAGCATGTGGGTGTTTCTTGTTCCTTGTAATTTATTGCTTATTTTGATCTTGTTATCCATCCTTAGACTAGTTACTTACTAAATTGATCGTTCTTCTAGAGGCTATGAATTTTAGGAACAATTTTGACTTCTATTCTTCTTTGTCGTGCGATTTTGTTCTCTCATTGTTAATTGAACTCTTCTACTCTTATTCTCTCGTAGATGGCGAGAACACGTCCCGCATCTTCAGTTGAGCAGCAGCCTGAGCCCCCAGTGGCAGCTCCTACGAGGGGCATGGGCCGAGGCCGAGGCAGGGGCAGGGGCAGGGCTCAGCCTAGAGCTCGAGCTAGCTCAGGCTCCGGAGGGGTTCATCGCCACACCAGTGCTACATGACGCTTTGGTTCGTTTTGTGGACCTTGTGGAGAGTGTGGCCCAGACTGGCACATTTTCCATGGCACCAGCCATCTCTCAGGATGGAGGAGGAGCACACACTCCTTCTACCCACACTCCGGAGCAGATGGCTCCCAGTACCAAACTCAAGCAACTCAGTAAGTCTGAACAATTCAGCCGGTTGTTGCGGCACATGCTAGTGATGGGTCAGCTACTCTTCTGAGGGCTTATTGTGATTGGAAGAGTTCATTAAGCTCTTTTCAGTTCACTTTAGTGGTGAACCTTCTGAAGATCCCCAGGATTATCTTGACTGCTGCCATGAGGTTCTGCAGAACATGGGGAGAGTTGAGACCAATGGGGTCGATTTACTGTGTTTCAAATGACAGTTCCGCCAAGAGATGGTGGAAGGATTTTCTACTGACCAGACCAGCTAGGTCGCTTGCTCTTACTTGGGACTAGTTCTCTCAGATATTTCTTGAGAAGTTCCTTCCTGTCACATTGAGAGAGGAGTATTGTCGGCAATTCGAACGTCTCTAGCAGGGTAGTATGTCCGTCACTCAGTATGAGTCCCATTTTGTAGATTTGGCTCGTCATGTTATTCTTCTGCTTCCTACCGAGAGAGAGAGAGAGAGAGAGAGAGAGAGAGAGAGAGAGAGAGAGAGAGATAGAGGGTCAGGAAGTTTATTGAGGAACTTGCTCGGCCTATCAAGTTGCAGATGGCTAAAGGGACTGGGAGTGAGATTTCTTTTCAGGCGGCTGTCAATGTCGCCGAGCGAGTCGAGATGGTTTTTGCACAGGGAGGTCAGGGGTCTGACAAGAGGCCTCGCCATTCTGGTGGGTTTAGCGGTGCCTCGCCTGGAGGCAGGAGTACTTTTGGTAGAGGCAATCCTCCCAGGCTATTTCATTCAGCACTCCAGGCATCCCACGGTGCTTCAGGTGGACGTGGCCCTCATATGCCTTAGTTCGACCAGCTAGCCTACAGTGCACCACCAGCTCCCATTAGTGCACCTCCGCTCTAGAGTTTTCAAGGTGGTTATTCAGGTCGACAGGTTTAATTTTCGGGTCAGCAGTCACAACAATCGAGGTCCTGTTATACTTGTGGTGATCTGAGGCAAATTGCTAGATTTTGCCCTCGTGCATCGAGCAATTCACAGCATCAGGGTTCTCGTGCTATGGTCCCGGCACCGGCTGGCTTCACCGCCCACTCAGCCAGCCATATATAGGGGTCAGATAGCCATAAGTAGTGGTTAGGCCATTAGAGGTGGAGGTCAGGCCGCTAGAGGTAAAGGTTAGCCATCCAGGGGCCGCCCTAAAGATGTAGTTAAGAGTGGTGGTCCCCAGCCCCGATGCTATGCTTTTCCAGCCAGGCCTGAGGCTGATTCATCTGACACCGTTATCACAAATAGTGTTTCAGTTTGCAGTGGAGATACTTCAGTTCTATTTGATCCAGGTTCTACTTACTCCTATGTGTCATCCTATTTTGCTTCATATTTGGTTGTGCCTCATATTTTTTTGAGTGCTCCTATGTATGTGTCCATACATGTGGGGGATGCTATTGTTGTAGACTGTGTTTATCATTCATGTGTTGTCACCATTGGGAGTGTTGATACTAGTGTAGATCTTCTACTTCTTGATATGGTAGATTTCGATGTTATCTTGGGTATGGATTTGTTGTCACTTTATCATGCTATATTAGATTGTCACGCTAAGACAGTGACCTTAGCCTTATCGGGGTTGCCTCGCTTTGAGTGGAGAGGGACTCATGTCCATCCAAAAAGCAGGGTTATCTCTTATACGAAGGCTTGGCGTATGGGGGAGAAGGGTTGTCTAGCTTATTTGGCTTATGTCCTCAATTCTAGTGCGGAGGTTCCTTCCATGGATTCAGAACCAATTGTCCGTGAGTTTTCAGAGGTGTTCCCAGCAGACCTACCGGGGATGCCACCCGACAGGGTCATTGGTTTCTGCATTGATTTGGCTCCAGGCACTCAGCCCATTTCTATTCCTCCATAACGTATGGCCCCGCCAGAGCTGGGGAAAAAATAAAGGAGCAGTTGCAAGATTTGCTTGATAAGGGCTTCATTAGACCTAGTGTCTCACCCTAGGGTGTGCCTTTGTTGTTTGTGAAGAAGAAGGATGGATCGATGAGGATGTGCATAAATTATCGGCAGTTGAACAAAGTCACCATCAAGAACAAGTATCCATTGTCGAGGATTTATGACTTATTTGATCAACTTCAGGGTGCTAAGGTGTTTTAGAAGATTGATTTGAGATCTAGCTACCATAAGTTGAGGATTAGGGCATCCGATGTCCCTAAGACATCTTTTCAGACTCGGTATGGGCATTATGAGTTTCTAGTGATGTCCTTTAGGTTGACAAATTTCCCTGCAACATTTATGGATTTGATGAACCGAGTGTTCAAGCCCTATTTGGACTCCTTTTTTATTGTGTTTATTGATGATATCTTGATCTATTCCCGCAGTCGAGAGAAGCACGAGCAACATCTTCGGATTAACTTCAGACTTTAAGAGACAACCAGTTATATGCTAAGTTTTCAAAGTGCGAGTTTTGGTTAGATTACATCGCTTTCTTGGGGCACATTGTATCAGCAGAGGGTATTCAAGTAGACCCTAATAAGATTGAGGCAGTTTAGAACTGTCCTAGACCGACTTCAGCGATGGAGATCCGGAGTTTCTTGGGTTTGGCAGGCTATTACCGTCGGTTTGTGGAGGGGTTATAGCAGCCTCATTGACCAGGTTGACCCAGAAGTGTTCCCCATTCAGATGGTCAGACGAGTGTGAGGCGAGCTTTCAGAAGCTCAAGACTGCTTTGACTACGGCGCTGGTATCGGTATTGCCCACATGTTCAGGATCTTATACGGTATATTGTGATGTATCCCGTGTTGGGCTCGGTGCGGTATTGATTCAGAATGGAAGGGTGATTGCACATGCATCACGGCAGTTGAAGGTTCATGAGAAGAATTACCATGTCCATGACTTAGAGTTGGCGGCCATTGTTCATGCGCCGAAGATATGGAGGCACTATCTTTACGGCGTGTCGTGCGAGGTTTTCACGGATCATCGGAGCCTACAGTATTTATTCAAGCAGAAGGATCTCAATTTAAGGCAGATGAGGTGGTTGGAGCTATATTGAAAGACTATGATATCACTATTTTTTATCATCCCGGGAAGGCCAATATGGTGGCCAACGCCTTGAGTAAAGCAGCGAGTATGGGAAGCCTTATGTACATTCCAGTCGGTGAGAGACCGCTTGCATCCGATGTTCAGATTTTGGCCAATCAGTTTGTGAGGCTTGATTTTCATAGCCCAGATGTGTCCTAGCTTGTACAATCGCTCGATCTTCCTTGTTTGAGCGAATTAGATATCGACACTATGACGACCCTTATTTGTTCGTCCTTAGGGACACAGTGCGGCACGATGGTGCCAAGCAGGTTACTGTTGGAGATGATGGAGTTTTGAGGAAGCGGGGTCGTGTTTGTCTGTCTAATGAGGATGGAATTCGTGAGTTGATTCTTTAGGAGGCCCATAGTTCTTGGTATTCTATTCATCCGGGCGCCGCCAAGAGGCATTAGGACTTGCAGCACCATTACTAGTGGAGGAGAATGAAGAAGGACATAGTTGCATATGTAGCTCGATGTCTGAACTTTCAGCACGTAAAGTGTGAGAATCAGAGACCTAGTGGTTTGCTTCAGAAGTTAGAGATTCCTAAGTGAAAGTTGGACTCCCACGGACTCAAAGGAAGTTCGATGCTGTTTGGGTCATTGTGGACAGGCTGACCAAGTCAGCGCACTTCATTCTTGTGGCAGTTACCTATTCTTCAGAGTGGTTGGTAGTGATTTACATCTGCGAGATCGTCCGTCTTCACGGTGTGCTCGTGTCTATCATTTCTGATTGAGGTACGCAGTTTACCTCGCACTTTTGGGGAGGAGTCCAGCGTGAGTTGGGCATGCAGGTTTAGTTTAGCTTATCGTTTCATCCTCAGATGGACGGACAATCCGAACGCACCATTCAAATATTAAAGGATATGATGCACACATATGTTATAGACTTCGGAGGATCGTGGGATCAGTTTTTGTCACTTGCGTAGTTTGCTTACAACAATATCTACCAATCGAGCATTCAAATCGCTCCCTATGAGGCATTATACGATAGGCGTTGCCGATAGCCAATTGGATGGCTCGAGCCGGGGGAGGCTCGATTGTTAGGTTATTCAGGATCAACTTCGCATAACTTATTCCAGGCAGAAGAGTTATGCTGACCGCAATATTCCTTATGTTGCATTCATGGTCGGAGAGAGAGTATTACTCCGGGTATCACCCATGAAGGGTGTGATGAGGTTTGAAAATAAGAGCTAGTTGAGCCCTAGGTATATCGGGCCTTTTGAGACTATTCAGAGAGTAGAAGAGGTGGATTACAGGCTTGTGTTGCCATCAGGGTTATTAGCAGTTCATTCGGTGTTCCATGTGTCCATGCTCCGGAAGTATCACGTCGATCCCTCCTATGTATTATATTTCAGCTCTGTCCAATTGGACAAACATTTGACTTACGAGGAGGAGCTGGTGGCTATTATACCCTGGCAGGTTCACCAGTTGAAGTCGAAGAGTTATCCTTCAGTCCGAGTGTAGTGGAGAGGTCAGCCTATCGAGGAAGCTACTTGGGAGTCCGAGTTAACCATGCAGAGTAGATATCCCCGCCTTTTCATCAGCCTCGGTACTTTTCTATGTCCGTTCGAGGACGGACTGTTATTTTAGAGGTGGAGAATGTGATGACCCGATAGGTCATCTTATGTTTCAGAACCTAATTCTGTGTTCCGAAGCTTTAAATACCTCATTTTATCTTTCCTCGATTTGCGTGCGCAGCGTACGTCTTTTCGGAAAGCTTTTATGTTAAAAAATGAGAAAATATGAAAATTTGGCATTAAAGTCCATTTGAGTTGACTTTGGTCAACATTTTGAGCAAACGGACCTAGATTCATATTTTGACGGTCCCGGTGGGTCCGTATCGTGATTTTGGACTTGGCCGTATGCCCGAAATCGAATTCGAAAGTCCCTAGCCCCAGTTATCACACTTTGTAGAATTTGAAAGTTAAAGGCTTAATGCTTTTGAAATGTTTGACCAAAGTTTGACTTTTTGGATATCAGGTCCGTATTTTGGTTTCAGAACCCTGTATAGGTCCAATACTATATTATGACTTGTCTGTCAAATTTGGTGAGGATCGGAATTGGTTTGACGTGATTCGGACGTCCGGATGTAAAAATAGAAGTTTCAAAGTTTTCTTGAAAATCTCATTTGATTTGGTGTTCAATTTGTAGTTATAGGTGTTACTTTTTTGATTTGATCGTGCGTGCAAGTTCTTATGATATTTTTAGACTTGTGTGCGTAGTTGATTTAGAGCCCCGAGGGTTCTGGTAAGTTTCGGATAGGCCACAGAGTGAAATTGGAGTTGGGTGAAACTTCATGTGATTCGGTAAACAAAATAGAAATGCCATCATTGCTAGATCATTTATCTAATCTATCTAATTAGATTGTATGAACCAGTAGTGATATTTTTTTATAAATGGGAAATTAAAAATGCCTGCTGATGGAAATGAGGGAATATCTACAATACCTGGATTTAATCAGATACAATTTGAAGGATTTTGTAGGTTCATTGATCAAGGTTTTTAGTTGCTGGTGTTTCCAGTTCTGGTGCAGGCCTCTAATCTCACATTTGCGAGATCAGGCATCGCATTTGTGACCTCTAATGGATTTGCATCTGCGAGCTACTCATCGCATTTGCGAAGAGTAGCTGGGCCACATGATGTTCGCTTTTGTGAAATATACTTCTCATTTGCGAAGTGGGACAAGTGAGGACAGTGATCGCAAATGCAATCAAGTGGTGCATTTGTGGAGGGTCAGCGGTTGCATTTGAGAACATTTCATCGCAAATGCGGTGAATGCTAGATGTGAGGGTCTTCACAATTGCGATGGATTCTTCTCATTTGCGGGGTTCGCACAGGTCACAAATGCGACATCTGCAACTGATAAAATGAGACTTAGACGAGCTTTTTGCTCATTTTTCAAAATTTTCAAAACAAGAAACCCTAAAGGCAATTTTTCAAAGAACCTTTCTTCCCCAAATCATTGGTAAGTGATTCTAAACTTTTTTTTTTCAATCTTTCACTACATTTCCTAAGATTTCAACCTAAAATCTTGTGTTTTCATGGTGGAAATTGGGGGTTTTTGGGTAGAAATAGGAATATTTGTAAATTGAGGATTTAGACCTCAAATTGAGGCCGGCTTCCAAAACAAATTACATAACCGAGCTCAGGAGTGAATGGGTAATCAGATTTTGATTCAAACTTCGGGATTGGACCAAGCGGACCCGGGGGTTGACTTTTGTTGACTTTTTTAATAATGACCTAAATTGAATCCTTTGCGATCGTGGGTAGTTCCTAAGACTTAATTTGAATCGTTTGGTTGGTAACTTGCTAGATTCTATTGGTTTGGAGGCTTTTTTGAGAGCCAAAGCTGTGATTGAGCTTTTAGTGGACCTTTTGGAGCGAAGTAAGTATCATGGTTAACCTTGACTTGAGGGATTATGACTTGTTTGTCTATATGCTATATGTTTAGATATTGGGTACAACGTATATGTGAGGTGACAAGTACTTATGCATTATTGTCGGATTTAAGCATTCGGGTGAGTCTTTTTTGTTTGTAGTTTATTGCTTACTTTGATCTTGTTATCCATGCTTAGACTAGTTACTTACTAAATTGATCGTTCTTATCGTGTTTACGGAATTTTGTGATAATTGAGTATTGATTCCAAAGTTGAGATTGGTATTGTGGAACCATTGTTGAAGTAAGGCTTATTATTGTTGATTCTATCTCCCTACTTTATACTTGTTCATTGTTATGCAGTAAGGGAGAGTGCTATAGCACGAAGGTTGATGTCGTGTCATATTGTGTGTGTTAAAGCACGAAGAGTGATGTTGTGCCATATTGTGAGTGTTAATGCACGAAGGGTGATGCCATGCCATATTGTGAGTGTTAATGCACGAAGGGTGATGTCGTGCTATATTATGAGAGTTAATGCACGAAGGGTGATGTCGTGCCATATCTATTGATTCATATTGTGAGGCTGAGAGTAAAAGCACGAAAGGTGATGCCGTGCAGTATCATTGTTTCATTGTGAAGTAGAGAGTAAAAGCACGAAGGGTGATACCGTGCAATTTTCTTTATTGTGTTACTTGTTTTTCACCGGTTGAATGCATATTGACTGTTCTGGTTATCATTTCCATTGTATCCCTATTATCTGGTACCCCTTAGCATCCCCCCCCCCTCGTAGTACATGTTTAGCTGTTACTTTTTGTTATTTTGTACATACACTGTTATCTGCACTTGTTTATTATGTGAGTGTCCTGTCATAGCCTCGTTACTACTTCGTCGAGATTAGGCTCGACACTCACGAGTACTTGGGACCGGTTGTACTCATACTACACTTTGCACTTCTTTTGCCGATTTTGATACCGGCCCTAGCTGATCGTAAGGTTAGCAACTAGACTTGCTTGGCAGAGACCCTGGAGTCCCTTCCTAGTTTATTTATGTTATTGTTTCCTTTCTTTGAGAACAATTGTATTTTCTTTGAAACTCTATTTGTAATAAATCTTAGAAGCTCTTGAATCGTGACTCCAGATCCGAAATGTATAAGATATTATGGGTTTTATGTTATTCCGCAAATTAAGGTTTAGCTTATGTTTAGCTTAATTGTCTCTGTTATTGAAATTGGATAAAGTTGGCATTAAGAATCCTCTAATATTGGCTTGCCTAGCAAGTGAAATATTAGGCCCCATCACAGTCCCGAAGGTGAGAATTCCGGGTCGTGACAAAAACCAGAAAATGCAAGAGAACGAGTCCAGTTACAAGCCTTCCGTTGAGCTTCAGCTCTCTGACCTACTCTAGTGTGTGTACTGTACGCACTTTTCTCTGACTTTTCTTTTAAAGTTCAAGTTCAGTTTTAGTTTCAGAAACTATTGTGTTTGCTTCTCATGAAGAAAAGTGTAATGCATCTTGAACTTTGTTTAAGAGTTCTACGGTGAAGTTTCACTTTTTTCTTGGAGCTTGAAATTTGAAGAATTTCGTATAACTTCTCAATTTTTAGGAAAATTTGAGGCGGATTATGCATGCGAACAATTAAAGTAGTAGAAAACCTACCTTATAGGTTTAGATTTGGCAAAGGAAGGAATGTAAGCAAGTTAAATAAATTATGTACCCTTCTTTTGCTTTCCTTCCAACTTCAGTTGAACAAGATATCTTGATTTACGGCCCCGAAAAAGCTTAAGTTAAGGATAACATATTACTTTAGAATATTGTATTAGGGGTTGTTAAGCTAAAAGACGTTGTAACGATCCGACCGGTCATTTTGAGCATTGGTACTTCGCTCGATAGTTTGCGAGCATGAATAGCTTCGTATGATGTATTATGACTCATGTGAATCACCGGTATTGGTTTTCAGATTATTCATAGTCGGTTTGGAAGAATGAATTTCATTGTTGAAGCTTTAAGTTGAAAGAGTCTATCAAGTTTGACTTTTTTGTGAATTTGACCCCGGAACGGAATTTCGGCACAAGTTGGCAAAAAAAAATGGAAATTTAAAGGTTTGGAAAGTTCATAAGTTTGATCGAAAGTTGACTTCGAGGATATCGGATTCAGATTGGGGTTCCACAAATTCGAATAGCTTCGTCATGCCATATGATACTTGTGTGCAAAATTTGGGTCATTCCAGGATGATTTGATATGGTTCGGTGCTAGTTTTGAAAATTGGAAGTCCAAAATTCATATATTCCGATTTGAGGTGTGATTCATTGTTTCGATGTTGTTATCATGTTATGCGTGTTTTGAGGCCTCGAGGGGCTCGGGCGCGTTTCGGATGGATTTCGGATCATTTTTCCTTCATGCTTCATTGTTGGTTCTGCTGATGTCTGGTGCACCCAGTGTTCTTCGCGATCACAGCCTGAGGGATGCGATCGCGTAAGGGAAAAATTGAGGCTGAGTGGTTCTTCATCGCGTTCACGAATATGGGTTCGCGTTCGCATAGGTTACTGCAGATCGAGCATCGCGTTCGCGTAGATGTGCACGTGTTCGCATTGTAGAGCTGAGTTGGGCAGGTTTTCATGGCTTCTTCATCATGTTCGCGAGCCTGGGGCCGCGTTCGCGTAGGTTCTTTTCGAGACTGAGCAGTTCGTGCTTCGCAATCGCATAGCTTATTGCACGATCGCGTAGTGTTTTTGTAGGGGCAGTGCATCTTATTCTTCGCGATCATGAGGACATTTTAACGATCGCGATTCATTGATTCGCCAAGTGATTATAAAGTACTATATTTCGAGGGTTTCAGGCATTTTTGCATTTTGGGAGCTATGGAGCTCGGATTGAGGCGATTTTCGAAGCAATTTTTACCATATGAATTGGGGTAAGTGTTATGTACTTGGTTTGGTTATATTCCATGAATCTATCTTCGATTTTAGCTTTTGGTTGATGAATTTTACGGAGGAAATTGAGAGTTTTGGCCTAAAGTTTCATTATATGAATTTTTGAGTTTTGAACATCGATTTGGAGTCGGAATTGAGTGAAATTAGCATGATTGGACTCGTAATTGAATGGGTTGTCAGATTTTGTGAGTTTTATCGGGTTTCGAGGTGCGGGCCCGGGATGGGCTGTTGAGCGATTTCGGATTTTTGACTCAAGATTGATCTTTTCTAATTGGGATTGGTTCCCTTAGCCTTGTTTGATCTACTTGAGTTATTTTTGGTTAGTTTCGAGCCGTTCGGAGGTAGGAATGCACGTGATGGCATCTTTGGAGCATCGCTTGGCTTGCTCGGTAATAGTATTACCTCGTTCGAGGTAAGTAACTCTTCTAAACTTAGTGCTGAGAGTATGAAACCCTGCAATACGCGTTATGTGATTGGTATTGAGATGACACACATGCTAGGTGACGGGCGTGTGGGCGTGCATCCTGTGAATTGGGACTCTGTTGTTCCCATGGCACTGTATAGTGGCCCTATTTTTGTTGATATCTGTGTTTTCATCATGTGATTAAGTAATTGAGCTGTCAATCATGCTAGATATCATGTTTAGGCTTTATGCTGATACTGTTGAGACCCATAGTGGTCGTTTCTTGCTGTCATTTCATAGATTTCATTGATATTTTGTACTCAGTTATATTCATGCATTCATATCATATCTCAGTCTCAACTGTTATTATTGATACAACATATTATTATTGTCGGGCTAGTTTCATGACATTGTGAGCCCGTGAGTGAGACTGGAGAGATTGATGACTGAATGAGGCTGGGGGCTGGTTGTGAGGATATTGATACCATATCACGTGAGTTATCCGTGCGGATCCAGGTATTAATATCATAGCATGTGAATTGTCCGTGCAGCATGTGAGTTGTCTGTGCAGATCCAGATATTGATATTATGGCACGTGAGTTGTTCGTGCAGATTATAGCGCTTGGGCTGTAGGAGCCCCTCCGGAGTCTGAACACCCCAGTGAGCGCAGTCGACTATAAATATGTATGGATCGGGTTGCATGCCGCAGCGTTTAATGTACAACGCTGAGTGTCTGGGTGTGCTGAGCATTGGCAGTGAGCTTGAGTAATGTGAGAGTGTGAGTACATAATTCATCTCTGAGATACATGACATTTGTATGCACACATGACATACATGCATAGAGATGCATTTTTCCTCATGCTATATAGTATCAAGTCATCCGTGACTTATTATACACATTGATATATGGGCACAAAGAGGTATTTTATACTTGTTATTTGGAAATAAAATGAAACATCTTATTTATTGTTGAAAGGATTTTAGGAAGAATCACAGTTTTCAAACTTACCTGTATTTCGGCAATTTAGGCAAAAGATTTGAGTTCTCACTAAGATATTTGAAAAGCATGCCTATTTTTCTAGAACTGTGAACGAGTTGAGCATTTTACTTCTGAGACACCCCTTTTATTACTTGTATTATGCTATTATAAATTGTTGTAGAATATCGGATTTGGACCCGACCTTGTGATAGCTCGTCATTGCTTTCAACCTAAGGTTATGTTTGTTACTTACTCAGTACATGTGGTCAGTTGTACTGATACTACACGTCTGCACATTGCATGCAGATGTTGGTTGTTGTGTTGCTGTGTTCATTGGTTGCTTGATTTGAAGATGTACCTGGGTCCTTGATGAAGCTGCCTCTTTTGTTCAAGGTAGCCTTAGATTATGAAACTCTGTTTATGTACTTTTCAAACAGACCATGTATTTATTTCATTTCGATTTTGTAAACTCTATTCTTAAAAGCTCATTATTTGCATTACCAGTCTTTGGGAAACGTATAGAATTCAGTAAATTACTTTCATTTAATTGTCTTGTTAAGATAATTGAAATTGAATAATTATTAGTTGACTTACCTAGCGGTTTGGGTAAGGTGTCATCACAACTAGTGAATTTGGGATCGTGACAGACGCGTTATACAGGACTTTAATAATATATATTTATTGTCATTTAACTAAGTTGTCCTTAATAATTTAAAGCACATTTGTGTCATTTACGTGTTCTTATGTAGGTATTACTAATTATATATGTATTTCATGTTGAGCTCGGTATAAAATAATCCGTCAATTAGCATAACTAATGCAGCGATTATACATTTGGGAACACAAAGCTATATTTTCTACAACCTTCTTTTGTATTTGAGTATGTACAAGAATATCTACAGGGACAGTTTCCTAGAAAAAAGTGAGGCTTTCTGTTAATTTTAACCGAGGTGGGTTTCATTTGACGCACAATAATAAAGTACTCCCTCCACTTTAAAATAAATGATTTTTTAGCTGTTTTCGTACGGATTAAGAAATTCATCTTTTAATATTAATTAGTAATGAAATTGACCATATTAATCTTTACTATCTCATATAAATACTCATAACACATACTCCAACACTATTTACTCCAAAGGCAATGTAGGAAAAAAATAATTAATTCATTTTAAAATCTGAAGAAATCACTTATTTTGGACCGCAAATAAGAAGCCAAAAAATCACTTATTTTGAACCGGAGGGAGTAGTTGATTATGTTAATATATGATACGCTGTCAGCTTTCAACTCAACTTTTATACTGATACACTTATCTCTTAGAAGTAATCTGATGGTAGCAAAGGGCTGTGTGACCCAGAAGATGATGAAAATTTTTTGGCAAAAACTTTCGTTTATTTTACTGGAGAACTTCTTATGATATTTTTATTATAGATCAGTTGTTTGTGCTTTCATTGTTCATTAGGTGACAAATATATTCATCTTAGTATCTAGCCATAGGAAGAAAGGGAGCCAGTAGTCTCATCTAGTGCTTTAGAATAAATTAAGATCACTTGAGAACAAAAGGGTAAAATTGGTTGTATGACTCAATAGAATAAAGGGTAAGTTGGTTGTAAATCACGATCATAGAGTCGAACAAATTAGACTTTTGCTAAGCAGTTTTGATGATATTACTTTTGTCTGATATATATATATATATATATCACGAGTTTGCAATCAATCTGTTTATACTAGAATTGCATATTACTTCTTTTTTTTTCGAGGATTTGTTTTATGAGTCTAATCTATATTATGCGGTAAGACTCCAAATTTGCATCAACCAATAAAAAAAAATTCAATTTTCTTTATCATAATAATATTCTTTTTTCTTGGCGAAATGATATTCTTGTGTGCTTTTCTCTGTTGCTATTGTACAGTGCATTTGCATATCGATCCTTTGAGGTCTATAAACACCGTTCACATAATACTTGTGTCGTAGAAGGAGTACTTTCGAAATGATTTTTTCACACAAGAACGTTAAAATTTGAGGTCTATAACTGAAAAGAAAATACTTCTTCTTCTTGAAACAAAATGAAAGTACTTTTTCTACACCACAAAAAGAAAGTACTCATTTTGTTGAAATGAAGGAAATAACTTTTTCTATATTATGAAAGAAAATACTCGTTTTGTTAAAATGAAAAAGAAAATACTCTATCTACAACATGAGAAGAAAGTACTCTAAACAATATTTCTATTATATAATCTCTTGTAACATATAAGATTCGGGCTAACAACGATAAACGTCTCATACACAGATAAAAGAGAAGAAATATGAGCAACTCCATAATAACCATTCTCAATATAGGAGTACTCAAGAAGCAAGTAGACACGAGAAAAACCATCACAAAAGTATCACAAACCATATTACACAAGCAACAAAATATTTTCCATTAACAATTGCTTCCTATTCTAGCTTTGTTCTTCCAACCCCATTTGTGTATTTTAGTGTTGTCGCTTGAATCTTTCCAGCCAAACCTTGCGAAGATTCTGTTTTTTTGTCGTGAATGCCTTAACTAACATATCACTCTGCACCAAATAATCAAAAGCTTCACCTAAGAACTCTTCTTCATAACCTTCTGTTGCCATGATTTCTTCATACAATCTTGTCACATTTAGTCGACTATCAGCTATCTTACTGATTGCCGCTGCCACTATCTTGCACATCAGAAGAACGACTTCTTTTACGACTTGCTTGAGAAGTTTCACTTACTCCGTCTTGCACATTTTTTTCCTTTGATGGTCCTTCAATGTCATTATCATTACCTTTCTCTGAACTACAATCCATGCTTATATTATCAAGGGACTTAACACAATCACCCCTAGCTCGATCATTCCCACACACGAGGGACATTTCTTCAAATATTTCAATCTTTTTGTTAATGAACTTCTCATGAGTAGGATGAGCCTACAATACAACGACAAAACAAAAAGTATAAGAAATGGGACAAGCAAGACAGTAACATATAACCACCAATATAGCAGCTAATATAGCTAAACAGACAGTAAACGGGACAAGCAAGGTAAATGGACTACTTCACATGGAAAGGAAAATGTATAAAATCAAAGGTATCATACTTGAATTCTTGTATCTTGTGTCCTGTAACTAATTATCTCTTTGAATTCTTTAGATCATGTCATTAGCACGTGATTTCAGAGAATCCTTTTGGTTACCTTAATATTGTCTTGTAGTTCTCATTAAAGCAGCTGGAAGAAACATTGCAGATGCTTATGATGATGTCTTTAACTTAGAGAATCTGGCATCAGCTTTTCAAGAAAAGATCAATTAAGAGATCAATTTTTGAGCTAGAATGAAAAAGATAATAAATGGCTTTTACGACGTGAATTTGAAGAAATTAGTTATCTCAGTAAAGGAATAACAGTTTATTTAGTAGACTTTGCATTGTATTTCATGTGCTTCTTAGTGTTTTGAGATGATTCTCCACATGCTTAGGTGTACACTCCTCCATTCCTAGTTGTTGCTTAATGGAATCCGAAACACGATTGAATGAGATGGCCTTAAACTGATTAGTTGATTTATTCTCTTGCTTCACTTCATCAGCCAGGATCTCCAACATCAAATATTCCATTGGTTTTGACCACCTAAACTGTTTATCTCCTTTTTTTGACCATTGTTAACTGTTATAGGAAATATGTCAAACATGAAATTTAAGATAAATAGAGATAAAACACATAAGAGCATATGGAAACACAAGCAATTAAAACCAAGATGACTATAAAAAATCTATTTCTTGATAGACTAAATTCATCTATTCCTCCTCCGATCATAGTCTGTAAACATGATAAGTAGGGATTTTAGCTTATCATTTGCTCTCTTTTACTTAGGTTTTAGGTTAAAAATGCGTAAAGGTATTCCCGAAGACTAACTTAATGTGTTTGTTTGCAGGATTTGTTCAAAATAAGGCAAAGAAGCCATAATCAACTCATGAAGGAGTCAAACTTGCACAAAAACAAGGCCGGGAACAAGAGCGCTGAGAGCGGCAGAAAAGCGCGGCCCCATAAGAACCAACGCTGAGGCGGCCACAAATACGTGGCCCGCGAAAGTGAGCACAAGACTCAACGCTGACCGCGATGGAAAAGCGCGGCCGCGATGGGTATTCCGCTGAGAGCGTGTTTCAGGGTTCAGAGACTTTACAACTCAGGCTCAATTGAAGAATGCGGTCCGTGTCCAAATTACGTGGCCGCGAATGAATCCCACACGGACGCTGTTGAAAATACGCGGTCCGCGAAACCAAGCTCTACCCAAGCCCAGATATGAAGAAACGCAGACCGCGCTTACTTTTACGCGGCCGCGAAAGTTCAAGCGCAGATGCGATCAGAATTACGCGTCCGCGTAACCTCCGTAGGGGCATTTTTGTTCGAAAATTTCAGCTTAGTATAAATAGACCTTTTTGACAATTTTAGGTTAAGTTTTGTTTAGCTGAGCACGTGAAATCACCGGTGTTCCCATTTTGGGAAATTTTAGAGTAGATTTACATTCAAACTTTAGATTTTCATCTTGTACTTTAAAATTATGGCTTATATTTATGAGTAGCTAGACCCTATAGCTAGGCTTGTGACCCAACCCTAGTGTGGGTATTTAATGGGTCTTGAATTTTAGGGCTTAATTATTTATGGGTTAGTGATATTTAATCTAATTCATGCTTTAATTGTAGAATTAGTGGTTGCAAATACTGATTCATGCCTCTATGACTTAGGTTCTTCTTGAAAAAGAGGGACTAAGTCTAGGAAAATTAGGCTAACAAGAAATTGAGGTGAATTCAAGATATTGATAGCCCCGATTAAAAGGTTAAACCTAGAGATAGTAATACCCGACTTGATCAAATTTCACTTGCATTGCATTAGCACCCATTTGGGCTTGAGAAAGCCAAATCGGGCAAAGTCACTCAAACTACCGAGAGGTATAGAGTGAGCACTTTTGTATGATGATTATATTGCGACCCCAATTATAACAACCTTGTCCTAAATTTTTGATACCCATTAGATACTCACCTAGGCGGAAGTCACTTCCCTAGTGCCTGTTAATTCTTGAAACTTTCACAAAAATATTGTACTTACATTACTCTTAGCATTCAATAGTATCAAACTTAGAATAGATTTAGTCACAACAATGTTTAGAAGTGCAATTAGAAACAACACGCACATCTAGATTAGTTAGATACCCGACTCCAAACCAAATTAACTCCCTGTGGAAATTGATCCCGACTTCATCGAGTAAAACTGCATCAACCATTTCTCGCTACTATATAGTGGTGTAGGGTTGGAACCGATCAAAACATGGCATGAGCAATAGCACCTCTTTTCAATGACCATTCCCTAACTTCTTCACGTCTTTCTCTAGGTGTCTGATAGGTTTGACTACCTTGAGAACTTTGAGTAATTTGAGCATTTTGTGTTTGAACTAGTGGTTGCCCGTCTACTTCTTGTATTATTGGGTCATTTGGCTCCAAATCGATTATGTGATTATGTAAAATGCACGATCAACAACAGATCTCAATGATGCATGACGGAGGTTGAACAATTCTTTCTCATTTTGGGGAGGACGATCACTATACTCTTGTAAGTGATAGCGTACTCCATGATAGGGAAGAATAAACCCCTTACCAAGACCATATCCCGCATCCAAATGATAATATTTATCTACAAAGCAAAATCAGAGTTAACTAATATACATATTTATTTTTTTCTTTTTATGAACTACTTCAGATTGAATAAGATACCTTGGGGACTTGAAACCCCTGTGGTCTCTCCAATGCATCATTTAATATGCGCGAGTCATGAGCAGATCCTTCCCAACCAGCAAGTGTGAGCACTTAATTTTTAATTATATTTAATTTTTTTTACTCAATTTTTAGTATTTAAATAGATTTTAAATTTAATCTTAAAATTTTAGTTTTATTTCATCTTTTTAGTTTTTTTATTTGATAAAATTAAAACTACAAAAAGAATTACTCTTTTAGATATATTTTATCTGCAAAAGAAAAGAAAATTTACAAAAAATATGTTTTTCTTCTAATTTGGTAACACTAGTAATGTTATAATTTTTTTAGTAGGGTATTATATTATATATATATATAAAGAAAGAACCAATTAAAAATAGTCATTTGCCAAAGATCCTCTTTATCTCCTCGTAACAACCTCACATGCACCTTCCCAACACCTCACTCATTCTTATCCTTTCTTTTTAAGAAATACCCACATAATACTTGTACTATTTAATACCTAGAGAAACACGCATAAAAAATCTACTCCTCTCAAGACCTAAGACCTAATTTAATTTCCTTCCCCTAGAGAACACAACAATGTCGTTTCCGTCCCCCTTCTTCTTCCTCACTTCTCGCTCAACAACAAACACAAAAACAGATCATAACCAAACCCCCTCTTGCTAACAGCCGCCTCCCTGTTGCTTCTCTTCCTTCACCACAAATTCATCTTCTTCCTCCGCCATTCCTCACCCCAAACATCCAACTATGTAAATGTCATGAATCAACTACCAAAAGCCATGAAAACACCTCTATTTCTCACCCCAAAACCAGCTCCAATTACCCTGCGAAAATGAGCCAAAAACCAGTGAAATCCCTCCACAAATTTCAGCTTGAAACTAGCTTAAAATAGTACCTAAATTCACCTAAACTCCAGCTCAAAAACGTCCCCTTCTCACCTCGAAAACAATTGCAAAAATTCGTAAAAACAACACCAAATTCCAGCCTCAAACCCAGCAAAAAACATCCCCAAAAAGGAACCAAAACCCTGCTGAAATTAGCTAAAAACGCAGCAAAACCCAGTTCCAAACACCACCCAAACCAGCTGAAAATTTCAGCTCCAAAAAGGCTACAAAGCAGCAGCTCAAACCGCTGCCAATTTCAGCTCAAAACAGTCTAAAACAGGACATCAAATCCACCCTCGAAACAACCCTAAAACGCAGTTGAAATCTATTGCAATCAGCTGCCGAATCAGCCCCGAAAGAACCAAAACAACAACTGAAAGGCGCTGCAAATTCCACCGAAAAGATCACCTCAAACCAATGCGAAAACTAGCCCGAAATCACCATCCAAATAAGGTCGAGTTGAGTCGTTCGGCGTTGCGATTCCGGTTCGAGTTTATGGTCCGTAGCTCGCTTGAGGACTGCTATTTTTGGATACTCTTTTGCGTTGTACATGTTTGGAAGATTTTCAGCAATTAAGGTCCGATCTTTATTTGGTTTTGATCTGTTTGATATATACTGCTTGTGTTTAAGTTGTTGGCTTAAGCTCATTTCATACCATGTTGTTTTGAAGTAGCATACCATTCAAAATTCGAGTTTTATAACGTGATCTATACTTGACTTTCTTGTTTGTTGATATTAGTGTATTTGTGGACCTAACGTGTTAATTGCCGCTCATTTACTGCTTTGATATTATTTGAACTATATTTAAATGTCTTCTTACGTCTCCCTTCTGAGAGGTCGTACCAAATAGAACGAGGATGGATGAGCCACTAGGTCGGGTAGACTTTCGTGCTCCCGGTACGTCGCTCCCACCTCGGCTCAAGTTGCATGTCTAGAACACACCACAGGTTTTAAACCTAGAATAACATAGCCTCATGCCTGCGAGCATGTGATTTTTCACCTACTAAATACTCCTACAAAATTCGATAAATAAATTAATTTCATAGATTTTGTCGAATTTTGGTGATTAATTGTGAATTATTTTTTGCATTGCATAATCATAATTCACAATTCATCTTATAAAGTTGAAATTTTTTTTTTGCATAATTAGGTGCATAATCTTAATCATTTTTGGAAAAATTACAAAATTTATCCTTCAAATAATTACAAGTGTTAATTGATGATTTCATTTTTTTTTAATTCACTCGTTAACTAATTTTTCTTTTCAATTAAATAAAAACTAGAATTAGAGCTAATTAATATATTATTTAGTATTTGATTTAATTAATGACGAAGATACATTAATTGACATAATGTAGAATTAACGGTTAAATTATCAATTTAGTCATTTATCTAACAAATTATGAAGTTGATGGGTTAGGAGTACTAATTTAATTATTTTATTCTTAATTAGTTTATAATTTGACGAAAATAAGGTTAGAATTAATTATTACTTTTTGAGTTTAATTGGAATTAGTGTTAATTGAACTAATTAAAAGCTTAATTGACCCTAGAGGTTAAAATCGGACCTGGGCTAATTTGCCCAGGCCCAAAATTCATTCTCTACAACCCATCTAAATACCCAGCCCAATTACCCCATAACCTGGCCTGCCCTCCACTACCCAAACGACCTCGTTTTATTTGAAAGAGCAAATCCCAGCCGTTGATCAAGATAGATCGAACGGCTGGGAACCCCTCTCACACCCACTATAAAATTGTCCTAACACACCCCCACCCCCCTCAGAACTCACCTCCCAAACACCCACACAGACCATCTCTCTCATCTATCTCTCTAACCCCTCGCAAACCCTAGCCTCCTCAATTCCTCTCACCAGGTTCCGCCACCGGATCTCCACCAATCGACCCCAAACTCTCACCTTACAATCTTCTCCTCCCCCTTAATCCCATCCCACAACCAGTTTCCCAAAAAAACCCGCCCAGTTTTGACCAATCTCAGATATGAAAATCCAAAAGGGGTGACTTCCTCTACGAGTTGATTCCAAGACCTCCAGTGGTTCACACCGGCATGAGTCGATAGCTCTTGTNCCCCCCCCCCCCCCCCTTTTTCTTTTAGCTTCTCCCCTTAATTTTTTAAAGAAAATCAGAATATGTGTGTTTACCGTCTGTTTCTTTGGTTAATATGTCTTTGTTTTCGTCCATGCTCTTCATTAATATGTTGTTTCTCTCGTTTAGTATTTGTTTGTTCTGCCCGATTATTTAAACGTTTGAATACATGAGTTGATTATGTAACAACCATTTTAGGTCTAAATCGATTAGCTTGAATTCTGTATACGTTTTTTATATATATTTGATATTGATTGCCTGAATTCAAGTCTTGTTTAGGATTCTGCTTGTTCCCTGAAGCTGATTGTTAGCCATGGTCTTTAATTTATTGTTGCAGATTTTGTTTGATTACTTGTTCAAAATGCGATTTTGTTCTGTTTGGACCATGTCACCTGACTGCTACCCCTATCCCAACTGCGTACATGTCATGTGTATCTAAATGGTGATTAATTAAGTTAACTAACCTAAAACTTGACTTGGTTAGCTGTTAATCTTAATCTAACTTTGGTTAGTCATTTAGAGTTAATTAACCAAGTCATTAGGAATCTGATCATGCTTGATGCTTAAAAGCAGGATAGCTGATTTGCGACTTCACTTAAGGTTAAGGTTAATCGCTCAGTTAAGATAATCAACTAGATAAGCTTAATAAAATTGTTAGAACAAATTAACTTAGCTAGCCATTGATTTTCAGAATAAGTTTTTTAAACAGCTAAGTTTCAATTGATTAATCAAGTTGATTCAAGTAACCTAAGTATAAAAATCAAGATTAGTCTCAATTAAGCTTAATTAAACTGATAATTAATCAACCTAAACCTAGGTAACTAGTATGAAATCAACTTTAGGCACTTAATCAATTAAACTTTAACTAGTTTGACTCAACCACAGTTAAGAACAACTAATAGTTGACTAAAGAACATAACTAGGGTTAACTAACCAAAGTTTAAATAATACCAAAGTGAGTTTAACCTTGATTACCCAATGGTAAATTCAGGGACTCCAAGGGGTACAATAGGTAATGTAGACTTAGAAAATCAGTTTTTAAGGGTAAAACGGTCTTTTAATAGGTAGAAGTTCTAGAATAGGGACAGCTGTCCTAAAGATAATGTTGGCAGCTGCCCTATGCACTATTTTGTACTATTTCAGCCTTTTGGATGAGGAATATGCCAAAGCATATCCCATCCTTGAGCTCCCTATAAATAGACTTTCTTTTTACATATTCTGGACCTTTTTTTGAACCTTGGGAGCCCTGCTGAAAATCTGGATACAGAAATTTCATATACACACAGTAGAAACCCTATACTAAAAGAACACTCGATTAGGTATAGAGATATCTGAAAAATCTGGTTTTCCTCAGTCTTGGTATTCTTGAATTTGGGTGGTAGCTGACTGGTTTTTCTGGGTTTCAAAAGTTTATCCGGTTGAAATCTGTTTTCTTGCTGGTCTTGCTTCAATTTCTGGTTTTTCAAGCTCTCATTTTCTGGGTTTCTCTACTGCTGGTCTTGTTGCCTGTTAGTTGCTGTGTTGATCTCCAGTTTTTTTTTAGCATCTGACCTTTATTTGGTCAAGTCCCTTTTGCTATTTACTCTTAAAAGATATGTATTAAATCATCTGTTCTTAATGAAATGTTGAACTGGAATCTTCTTCTTCTACTCCTTGCTTAAACTAGTTGTTCTTGATGAATGAGGTTGTTTCTTCTACTTTATGTAAATGTGATTGTATAGATGTTTATCAGCATGTTAATGAACCCGTGAGTGTGATAAATATTGTTTTGTTGTTGGAATATTCTGTATATCTCAAACTAAAGGTATATACTTTTCAAAAAGGGCTGCACTAAGGTGTAGAATCTGGCCTTCTCTATGGTCAGGTTCTCTCTATAAGTGTGCAAAAAATATGCTTTCAATTGAGTCTCTTTGGTCCATAAAGAGATTCAACAAGCAAATCAGAAGATAGGTTAGTATTAGCGCTAGGGTAGATGAATTTGACCTGTTAATGGTCAAATTCACCCCATGATAGTGCACAAAAGTAGTATAAATGGCTGAAATTCACCCATTAAAAGGTATACAAAGTATGTAGTTAAAAGGGCATTAGAGTTGAGGAATCTGAACCTCTGAATGGTCAGATTCATCCTCTAAAAATAGCTAAATAAGAGAAGTTTCTATATAGATTAGAGTTATGTTAGTATCAGCACTAGGGTAGATGAATCTGACTTTTTAATAGTCAAATTCACCCCTTGGTAGTGCATAAACAATAGCCTGGGGTGCTGGAAATCACCCTTTACGGATATGAAGTGGGTAATTAAAAAGCTCCTTAGAGAAAAGAATCTGAATCCCTCAATATGATCAGATTTATTCTCATAAAATGCCTAAATGATAAAGTCAAGGAGTAAGTATGGAATGATGGTCCAAGGCATGAAAAAGTGACATTCTGGAGTTGAATTTGATTTCTTTTTTATGGTCATATTCATGCCAAGAGAATGCATAAATGATTCTGCTATTTAGTATAGTTAAGCATAATCGTTATCGGGATTAGAATTGACCTCCTCATAGTCAGTTTGGTTTTGATGGATGCATAACACCTAATTAATTGGGGTGTTCTACAGATTACAAGGGAAGGCTCAAATATGGCCTTTAAGGAGTTCGAGTCAGTAAATCAGTTGAAATTTTCATTTAGTTTTCTTTTCTTCCGGAAAATGTATAACAATAGTCAAGCTATAATTCCTCTGTATCTATTTTTCAGCATCATTGTAATGTAATTTAAACTGGGAAGTATATTCATTTTTTAGCCCTTTAGTTTATAATATTCATGCTGATCTCTAAGGCATTCTCTTGGAATTTCTAATCTAGTCCTAATATAAGAAGCAATACAGTGCTGATAGGTCATTTAATCAAAAGAAGAACTTGTATTTTCTTAAATCAACCTGCATGAAACTTTGAATGAATATTTACTGATTTTTTTTTTTAGAAAGCATTCGTTTCAAAAAAAATCAGTCGTTTTCAATACAAGTAGAAATTAGTAATATTATTTCCAGTTCATTTCATATCTCGAAAATGTCTTCTGAAAATCAACATGGGAACACTTCGAATACGTTCTGGTTTTAGAAACACAAGACTAGGTTATTATTAATAAATCTGCCTGTGTTTATGTTATTTCAGAAATTACAAAGGCCCAGGAAATAAAGTGATTCTAGCTTACAAATTCAAAGCAGAAAATCAGTAGATAATGTGTTTTATATGTTTGTGTATATATGATGTGTTTCTTAATGAACATATTTGATACCATTTAGCACATTAGAATACAAAAACCTTTAAGATTTGATGGAGAACAGAATTTCCTAACTAGTAGTCCTCTTGCAAAAAAAAATAGTCACAATTAGGATGGCCCAAGGTGTTACAAACGGGGCTAAATGAGGCCATAGCCCATAAAATATTGTCTTTAGACTAATGTACACCATTTTCAGATGATATTATGGGTAAGATGATACTTTTGGTTCGAAACTTGATAAAAAATCGATCGTTACCTCAAAAAAAAGTACCATAAACTACATTCAGGAGTGGCAACTCATGCCCCCGACCCTCAACTCCAAACAACTAATAAAAACGCACATAGCAATCACGGGTGCATTTCATGTGACGTGTTTGCCAGATGTTCAAAAACAACAAGTGCACGCCATCGTGACTTGTCGAAGATAAATCCATAAACGTCTTAATTGATCTTAAAACCAAAATGCTCCTTCAAATAGAAAACATAAAGAATAATCAAACATCGCCTCAAATAGGCACTATAAAACCGTCATGACCATAGTCTTGACTATGTAATCTACACTCGGGTGCGGCAACTCATGTCCCTGTCTTCAAATTCAAATTATAATAAAAATTACATATTGTAATTGCGGGTGCATTTCATGTGGCGTAGTTATAATATGTCCAAAAACAAACAAGTGCACGCCATCGTGACTTGTTTCAAGATAATTTCATAAATATTTATAAGCGGTTTAAAAAGGCTAAATGCACAATGGTTTTAAAACACGTAAATAATTAGATAATTACGCCAAATATTAATAGTTAAGCGACCGTGCTAGAACCACGGAATTCGGGGGTGCCTAACACCTTCTCCCGGGTTAACAAAATTCCTTACTCGAATTTCTGGTCACAGACAATTAAAACAGAGTCAAAATTTCCTCGGTTTGGGATTTTAAAATAAAACGGTGTCCCGGAGAATCGTCAAAAATCTGGGTGGCGACTCTGAAGACTAAAATAAATCCCAAAATCTGAATAATGTCACTTTAATTGAAAAAACTCCCTTATTACCCTTCATTAATTCGGGGTAATGAAAAAGGAGGTGTGACAGCTCTGGCGACTCTGCTGGGGACTGAGAACCCAAAACTTCTGGTTTTGGGGTTCAAAATTCGAGCTTAGAATAACTGTTATATTTGGGCTTTATTATCTGATCTTACATGTTTGAACCTAATGTGCTAAATGCCGCTTTTTACCGCTTTGATATTATATGAACAGTATATAAATTGTGCCGAAGCCCTCTTCTCTCTGAGTCTTCTAAATCATCTGGGAAGGCACTTCGTGTGACTTCTTTTCTGTTAGAGTCATATCCAAATTTTAGAACGAGGTACGGACAAGTTGCAAAGCCGGTGAAGCTTCTGTATTCCCGGTACGCTGCCCCGACCTCGGCTCGAGCTGTCCGCTCGAGTAAGCCTTATCTAGAACAAAACCCCAGGATTTAAACGTAGAATAACATAGCCTCATGCCGGATCCCTAGTAGGAACACTTATTTGCATCACGTGCATTTGACTTAGGGGACTCAATACAGGGGTTGGGTCCGTCTAGGACAGGTGTACCCAAAATAAAAGACTATCCTGATGAATCTTACCTGCTACGTATGCATTTATTTGTTTCAGCTTGTGTATTGACCGGCTAAAATAAACAAAACAAAAAAATCAAGAGTGAGGTAGAATAGAAAATTTACCTTGTTTTGAAAATCCCTGTATTTTAAATATCCCGAAACTCTGCCAAAATTTCTGAAAATGAAGAAGGAAAATAATATTCCAAAACAAAGTGAGTAGGTGTATATTTTTAATCAGTCAAGATTTTTCCCGAACTACGCTTTGTTTGATTCTCACCGGTGTGGGATACGTAGGCAACCCTCATCGGGTCCAACTTTATTTTTCAAAATCAAAGGATATAGTCGTCATTATAGCCTGATTTCCCAAGTGGGGCACCGGAAGGCCGTTTTTGCAAAAGTGGCCGCCTGTGGTTTGTCTTTAAATTTCGACCCAATTTGCGAACACAGCCTTAAAAACTTCCTGCCCGAAGCATCGAAGGGTCATATTCGCAAAAATGGTCCATTACAAAACCCTATGCAAAAATAACACTTTTCAAAATTTTTGTGGTTTTAATAAAAAACGAATGTACAGGATGAATACAGTTGAAAACATTCCCTTCAGAGTCGTCGAGGAAATCCCTTTAGGACTCCATATGTGATGGAGAGACTTGGGGTAAGCTAGTAGAAAGTCTGCTATGAAAGCTTTAGGCCGATTTACTGGTCTTCTAAAAATCAAGCCAAGGTTGGATATCGTCGAGGCGCTAGTATCGTTTTGGGATCCCGCCCACAACGTGTTCCACTTTTCAGACTTTGATTTGACACCCACACTAGAGGAAATAGCGGGGTATGCTGGTCTCAATGACAATCTTAGAAGTCGGTACCCAGTGGCACCCAAGGCGGTGACTCCACATAAGTTCTTGGATCTGTTGAGCATTATTCGGGACGTCCAAGACCCACACTTGTCCGAAGGTTTATGCACTTTCTATTTTCTTTACAAGCGTTATAGAGATCACCGAGGTTATGAGGCTGACAACACTGGGCTAACTCACAAAGATTAGGCTAAATGGGAAGCCCGCCGGGGGCTAGCTTTTGTGGTAGCGTTCTTGGGCACCTTGATTTTCCCAAGAAGTGACGAATGCATAGATATCGGGCTTGTGGGAATGGCAGATTTCATGATGAAAAAATCCAACGGCACACTTATACCAATGGTCTTAGCCGAGATTTACCGTGCTCTAACAGTTTGCCAATCTGGGGGTAAGTTCTTTGAGGGGTGCTACCTGCTTCTACAAATCTGGTTGATCGAGCACCTCTGTCACCGCCAAGGCTACATGAACTACGGCTTAATAGGTTTGAATTGCATCGAGGAACATGGTACTCGGGTAAAGGGCCACGAATTTTCTGAGGGCACGGAAGTCTGGCACTCATACTTGAGTTCATTGATTGCCGACCAAATCGAGTGGACGTTCGGGTGGCTCCCTGTCGGCGAGGTTATCAATATGTCTGTTGAGGTTTGCTATCTTCTGTTAATGGGCCTGCGAAGCATTCAGCCATATGCCCCACACCGAGTCTTATGCCAGTTGGGAAGACAACAGGGTGTTCCCTATGACGAGGACTTAAGCCAACAAGCCATTGAGTTATGCCCGAGAGCTGCATATCCTGAAGGCAGGGTCCGTCAAATCTGGAACGAGTGCATGTTTTTAGAACCTCAAACTCGGGTGAGGAATTTATCTAAGGGGGAGTGGAGCCCGCCTACACTTCTTGGTATGGCATAAGAGGCAGAGAGCATCAAGAGCAAGAACGACCCGCAAAGAGACCCCACGTGCCACAATTCACGGAGCAAACACAAGAACACTGGGCTTGGTTAGAAAAGGAAAATAACTACCAAGCTACCATAAGCAAGTTGGAAGCCCAGATTAGGGAAATCAAATTTGAAAACATTCTGCAAACCGCCACAATTGAAGGGGAGAAAAATAGGTTAACCCAAGAAAATGAAGTTTGAAAATAGCTGCTGAGAACCCAGAGAGAAGCAGAACTGATGAAAGGCTTATCAACAGTATGAGGCATAAAGTGTGCAACTATGGGAATGATCTAGACAAAGCTGAAGAAGAGCTGGCCGGAGTTCGGGCAAGATTAACAAGAAGTGCAGAGGAAAGAAGAGAGTTTTTCCAGAGACTGAAAAGGAAATATGACCAAGAAGTCACAGACTTGAAGGAAAAGGTGTCCATCCTCGAGAACGAAATGGCCAAACAGGAAAAAAGGTTCAAGGCAGACAGGGAACAATGCTATACCATGATGGCTCAGTTGGAGGAAGGCTTGCAATAATTGCAAGGAAAGAATCATAAGGACGCCCAGGTTCTAGAGGCTAGGTCTCAACAGATCGGGCGCTTACTCCAGGAAAAGGGCGTTATCAGGAAGAGGGTCAGAGAAATTGCGGATTATATTGTCACAAAATGCCAAGAGTGTGAAGATATGACTCAGACCACCTTCTTCTCGGAATTAATGATATTCAGCCACAAGATAATGGACGACCTACACCGCCTCCAGCAAGGTTTGGTACGTAGGCCCGTGGCAAGACCGAATGATGTCCCGTGTGCCCCTGGAGCAGTAGAGGCACTTATGCATTCTTGACATCCTTTTCGAGTCTGTATTTCATTTTCCTGTTTGAGTCTACTTTAAGTCTTTGTAGTTTCTTTAAAATTTCCAAGAAAATATGTCGGAGTCTTTTTGTAATGAATGAAAGCTGAAAGTTTTTTCCTAATGAATGAAAATGTTTATGTCCTTTGGTATTTATCGCATGAACTATGTGATGATCTGATTCACGCAGCGCCGTGATACGTAGGCAATCCACATAGGATTCGATCATAACCATAAGAAAGGAAACCGAGCGAGGAATAAAAAGCGGAAACAATAACAAAGGAAAGAAAAGTTCAAAACCCAGAGGTAAAGCCGGGATGAAATACACAACTGTTGCAGAAACATATAGAAAAGCATTTAATTGCTCAAGTGCATTGCATACTGCCAAACGTGAGATTGCCTATGTGGTAAATGTTTCAACCTAACATTTTGTTGGTTCGATCTTAAATGTATTTTTAGGTGGTTGGTTTTGCGGTAACCTGGCTTCCCGTCCTTACTTCACTAGGTCAAAATGGGGCATAGAAATGACGTCTGAAAGTCACTTGCCAATTGTCAACTCTTCCGTGGAAGACCTAAATCCAGCCATCCCAACATCTGAGTCAGCAATAGCTGAACAGAACAGGACTCTGCATTGCCGCATGCTGGAAATGTGGGACGCATGGTCCAATGGTAGGGAACCACCCAGTACCATCCCGGATTTCCCAGAGATAATCCCCAGGGCAGGCGGAACATCCAACATCTCCATAAGCTACCCAACCACGCCGTTTGGATATCCAACTATGTCGGCTCACTTTGCCGGAAAGCCTTCTGAGGTTCGCCCCCAGGCCCTGTTTTCTGGTGTATCTTCCAACATCTTCACCGCACCACCAATCTCTGCCACGGCTCCGCCGACTATCTCTGGGCCAAGTTTCGAGCCTCCAACATTCACATTCCAAACACCATCCGTCCATCTGGATACCACTCATGTTACTCCCAATGCATGCCCCCAACAAACTCAGTCTGAGGTCACTTTGGGACAAGATAAGAAAATCCCCGAGCATGAAGAAATGGCCCGGAAAATGAAGAGTATTGAGCAGATCCTCAAGAATATACAGGGGCTGAGCGGGCAAAAAAGCGTCTCCTATGCAGATTTGTGCATGTTCCCGCACGTCCACTTGCCTCTTGGGTTTAAAACCCCAAGTTCGAAAATATGACGGACATAGGGACCCCATAGCTCATCTGAAAAGGTACTGCAACCAGCTCCGGGGAGCAAGTGGAAAAGAGGAACTTCTCATGGCATATTTTGGAGAAAGCTTGATGGGGATTGCATCAGAATGGTACATAGACCAGGATATATCCCGCTGGCACATATGGGATGACCTGGCACGGGACTTTGTCCGGCAATTCCAATATAATGTGGTCATCGCTCCCGATAGGAACTCACTATCCAATCTAAAAAAGAAACCCTCAGAGAGTTTCAGAGAGTACGTCATCAAATGGACCAAGCAGGCCTTCAGGGTCAAACCTCCGATGGATGAGGATGAAATGGTCAGTGTCTTTCTACAAGAACAAGAAGTTGATTACTTCCAAAATATGATGTCCGCCATGGGTAAACCATTTGCAGAAGCAATCAAAATTGGAGAAATGGTGGAGAATGGTCTAAAAACTGGTCGTATCCTGAGCAAATCGGCCATAAGAGCAACCTTTCAGGCCATCCAAAGCGTATCCGGGAGTGCAGCCAATAGAAAAAAGAAAGAAGAAGGGGCCATGATGGTTTCCAATGTCAGGAAGCCTCGACAATACCCACGTCAATTTCCCAAAGCTTCCCAACATTACTATCCTCGCCAAGACGCAGCTTATGCTACGCCCCCTTTTCCCTATGCGGTAATGAACGCTCAGCCGCATCCCAAGCCGCAACGACAATACAATCAANCAAAAGAGCCGTGGAAAGCCTTATAGAACAAAATAAAGTGGTGTTAAGGGACGAAGAAGCTCCCAATGTGACGAACAATCCACTGCCCACTCACAATCATGGGCCCGTCATCGACATGATTTGCGAGGACCAGGATTTCGATCCAGCTCTAAAGGCCATCATCGCCATCGCATATGTGGAAAGAAAGCCCAAGACGGCACTCAAACAAGTCAAGGAGATGAAGAAGAGTAACCCCGTCCCCCAGGTCACGGAGAAGTCTGAGACCGAAACAAATAGGGGACCATTTAAAGACGTTGTTCTTCACATCCCCAAGGCACCCAGGAAGGGACAGAGTGTGTTGAGCCCTCCTAGAAGGTTACAATTCAACAAGGCAATAATGAACCGCCCAAAAATGTACGTGCAGAAAGGGACGTATCTGGTGCGGGGGCAAATAATTTCACCAAGGCTGAATGAGCCCGTGGTTATTAGCCGCGCGTTGCAAACTCCCATGAAAAATACTACTATCGTCCCCTGGAATTACCAAAAGATTGTGGTGACGTACAAAGGGAAAGAAATTACTGGGGAAACAGGTGATATAAACTCATCAGAGAAATACCTCGACCTGGAAGAACTGAAAAAAAGCAAGCAGAAACGCTTTCCGCCTAAAAGGCCGATCAGTGCCGGAGAGGCAGAAGAATTCTTAAAGAATATGAAAATCGTTGAATACGCCATAATTGAGGAGCTCAGAAAGTCCCCCACTCAGGTCTCACTTCTATCCTTGCTGGTAAATTCAAACGAGCGATCAAAACACTGAACGAAGCGTATGTTCCGGCTGAGACCACAGTTGAGAAAATGGAAAGAATGTCAGAGCAATTTTTCGAAATCAACCGGATCTCATTTAGCAAGAATGACTTGGCCCTAGAAGGGGCTGCCCATAACAAAGCTCTCCACCTAACTGTTAAATGTAAAGGTTACTATGTGAAAAGGGTTATGATGGACGGCGGATCTGGGGTTGATATTTGCCCTCTCTCGACCCTACAAAGAATGGAGATCGGGACTGAGAGAATTAGGCCCAACAATGTGTGTGTCCGCGCATTCGATGGTATCAAGAGAGACACTTTCCCCTGGAGATTGATTTGGTCTTGACAATCGGCCCTGTAGATTTTGAAGTGAGATTCCAGGTCATGGATATGGATACTTCCTAGAATTATCTCCTGGGAAGGCCTTGGATCCATGCAGCAGGGGCAGTGCCATCTACTCTCCACCAGATGGTTAAGTTGGAATATGATGACCAGGAAATTGTGGTCCATGGAGAAGACGAGCAATCTATTTACAGGGACCCATCAGTCCCCTGCCTGGAAGCAAGAGAAGGCCGCGAGGACATAGTCTACCAGGCTTTCGAGATTGCGGTTGCGGACCAGCATGAGGAAGGAACCCCGTGCCCTCAACCCTTCCTATCAAACGCATCAATTATGGTCGCTAACGACATGATTAAACATGGGTACACACCTGGAAAAGGGCTAGGGGTGTCCTTGCAAGGCATTAAAGAATCTATCACCTTGCCTAACAGTAAAAAGTTCTTTGGCATAGGGTTTCAAGCTACTCTCGACGATGAACAATGGGCTAACCAACGTAAGAAAAATGGTTGGGTATTGCCTCGGCCGATCCCACACATCACCGCATCATTTG